>RXPK01001102.1:0-132620 GCA_004143645.1 Protaetia brevitarsis | reverse complement strand
AATCCCCTTGGAGGACTCCGCTGTGTTGGCGTTCATACAAGCTGCGAAAGAGATGGGTTACCAGCACCGAGATATAAATGGGCGGAACAAGCTGGTTCATGGTGGCGCAAGGTACAATACGACGCGGATCAAGATGCTTCTTACCAGCAAAAGCGTTCTGCGACCAGCCAGAAATAGGAAGAACCTCCATATAGCTGTTAAACTCCCACGTGACCAGGTTATTAATCAAACCCAGCAAATAAAAAGGTCTACGGTGTGGAGTTCCTTAGAAATGGTAAGCGACAAATCGTCTCTGCTAAGAAGGAGGTCATCCTGTCAGCTGGAGCGATTAACAGCCCTCAAATCCTCATGCTTTCCGGTGTGGGACCTGAGGAGCATCTATCATCATTGGGAATTCCAGTTTTGCAAGATCTGCGTGTAGGAGAGAATTTGCAAGATCACTTGGCGATGGGCGGTTTAACTTTTTTAATCGACAAGCCAGTCGCGATAGTTCAAGATAGATTCGAAGCGATCGGAATGACCATGTATTACATTATGAAGGAAAAAGGTCCAATGACAACCTTAGGTGGTGTAGAAGGTCTGGGATTCGTCAGTACCTAATATGGTATCGTTCGTGGCCCGATATCCAAATTCCACATGGACCTGCTAGTATAAACTCAGATAATGGGCTAGAGTCAACAAGTCGCTAAAGGTTTTGAAAAGAGTCACTATACAATGCTGTGTATAAACCGATCGCAAATAAAGATACTTGGACAATCATGCCTTTATTACTGCGACCAAAATCGGCCGGTTGGGTTAGATTACGGAGCAAAAATCCTTTCCATTACCCTTTGATCAACGCCAATTATTTCGATGATCCATTCGACGTCCAAACATTAGTGGAAGGCGCCAAGATAGCGATGCGGATCGGCGAATCTCAAGCTTTTAAGCAATTTAATTCTAGGGTACACGCAGTGCCTTTCCCAAATTGCAAGAAATACCCTTTCGGTTC
Organism: Protaetia brevitarsis; assembly: GCA_004143645.1. Lineage (NCBI taxonomy): Eukaryota > Metazoa > Arthropoda > Insecta > Coleoptera > Scarabaeidae > Protaetia > Protaetia brevitarsis. Next base: position 131,629 of record RXPK01001102.1, on the reverse strand, counting down.
TGACGCTTATTGGGAGTGTCATATGCGGACGTTTTCAATGACGATTTATCATCCAGTTGGTACTTGCAAGATGGGACCAGTGTGGGATAAGGAAGCTGTAGTTGACCCTCGATTAAAGGTCTACGGCATTGATAATCTTAGGGTCGTAGATGCTTCTATAATGCCTAAAATTGTCAGCGGTAATACTAATGCTCCTGTCATTATGATCGGTGAAAAGGGAGCTGATCTAATAAAGGAAGATTGGCTGGGGAAGGATTTTAAACTGTAGGAGAAAATTAAATTATTGCAATAATTGAAGATATTATTATATTGTATATTGTTTCTGTAAATATGTAAATATAATACATAGGATATTCTTTAAATATATGATGTATATACAACGTGTGTATAAATTGTCGCAAAAGCTACACGTAGCGACATACTTCGTTCGTTTCTGAATCGAAAATCTAAATGGTAAAATATTGTACTATGCTTCATAAGTCTTCACGAGGTTCTTGAAGTGCGGTTTTTTAGTTCCTTAATAAGCGTTTCTGTTCGTTATTTGTCGGTATAGATAGCTGCAATTTTGAATTTAGACGATTTCTTATTCCTGTTTTTTCGTAAACAGTTTCTTTCTGATTTTAGAGCCTGGTTTCAACATTTCTTCATAAGCATCCTCTCATGAAAAACACATTTGGCAACATTGTAGGACAATGACTTTGTATTCTAATTTGATTTCAATCAAAACCATTACTGTCAAATTTTGACATTAATCTGAAGTGTTCAATTTTATGCAAGCTCTGCTCTTTTTTGTGATTACTCGTATTCTCTTGATTAGTTTTTTGTTTCAGTGTTTTTATCGTTCTCGTATTATGTTTTTGTTTATTTACAATGTTTTAATATTTAATGAATATTGCCGATATGTGTATGGTAATCCGGTTTTGTAATGGAAATGCTAAATGGCAGAAAAGAATATCGCGTACGTTTTCCAAACCGGAGACATCCTACTGGAAACGTATTTCGACGGCTGACCAACGTCTACGTGAAACTGGTTCGTTTAAGAAAAAAATGCCACGCCTGTCGACCTAGACAACGGCGTACATTACAACTGGAGAGAAAATTCTAGACTCAGTACATGAAGATCCCTCGTCAGTACTCGACAGTTGGCGTGCACATTCAATATCCCAGTAATAAGACCTTCATTTGGTTCTACGTGAAAACCTTCTTTTATCCATACCATATACTAAGGTGTAGCGCTCTATGAAAACGATAACATACACCGTTTAAACTTTGTCATAGTATCTTAAATAGGATTAAGAAGATGGCGACTTTTTAAAAGGTGTTCTTTGGCCGACGAGTCTATGTTTACCAGAGATGGTGTACTCAATACCCATAATTTTCACCATGGCCGATGAAAATCCTCATGCGTTTCGCGAATAAGGTCACCAAAGAAGTTTTCAGTTAATGTTTGGCTGGGTATAATAAATCACCTGTCGTTGGGCCAATCTATCTGCCAAATCGACTTGATGCCAAGGGTATATTAAATGTATTAGAACAAGTTATTCACGAGATGCCATTGAATATACGCCGTACATGTTTTACATGCATGATGGAGCTCCGGCACATTTTTTCTCGTAATGTGAGAAGTGTGGATGAAAACTTCCCTAACAGGTGGATTGTCGCGTGGTCCTATCTTATGGCCTGCAAGGTCTCCCGACCTAAATCCTTTAGACTTTTTGTTGGGGTTTCATAAAGGTGAAAGTTTACGCAACACCTCACAAGACGCTGACGAAGTTATAGGACGAATTAACGCGGCAGTATTAGAATATCACCGGAAAGCTTGAACAAGTAATACAGACAATACCTCGTAGATTGCAAATGTGTTTACAAACAGACGGATATCAATTTGAACATATGCGTAGGTAATAGTGTCGCTAATTTATTACAAGAGATGCGTTCGAAAAATCAAAACTACTAATTCTGCTTTAATAAAGCTTTCTTACTGCTTTTCCCTATGTATCATTTGTGTTATCCAATTTGTCATTTGTAATTCTGGTCTGTCAATTTTGGCAAGTATTGTAACTACCATTACGGTAGTATGCGACTACAGTGTTGCCAAATGCATGTTACTTTCAAGTGGCTCCTGAAGACGCATGAAGCATATTTTACCATTTAGATTTTCGATTCAGAAACGAAGGAAGAATGTCGCTGCGTATAGCTTTTGCGACAATTTATACACACGTTGTATATATAAATGATATAGAAGAAATAGTTTATGAAAAATGCTGTTAGTAAAAAGATTGTATAAAACTGCGCTGGGCCATTGCAATTTGAGATTGTACATACATAAAAGTTAAACTTGCATATTTATTAAATAAGAACCACACAAAATATTTTGTATCATATGTAAATATTTAGATTATATATTGTAAATGCTTTTTTTTAATGTGAATTTGTATGTATATATGGATTTAGTGAGATTAGAATAAATTTTATATAAATAAAACTGCTTTCAACTTCTTGAAGATAGTGTCAATTCAACAGTTTATCCCTTAATACTGGAAATATTGATTGTAATTCGTGAATTTAGTACTATTAGATGAAATAAAATCAAAAATTGTGTTGTAAAATGTCGTTCAATATATTTTTTTTTACAATAGGTTGAAATAAAATAATTTAAATCTAAATACACTATTCATATTTCTTCAAAAATAGGCAACCAATCTAACTAGTATGCATTGTTAGAATCTAAGTGAAAGCTAGAAGTATACATATCTAGAGAGTCCAGGCAGTGTTAAAAATTGAAAATAATTTGTTTTACCAGAGTAGCTGAGTGGTCTCGTCAAGAAGCTCAAGCGCTTGTGTCGCTAGGTTTGTTCCTCGTCAATCTAGATGTCTCTGAATAAGTTATTTATTGTGATATTTATCGTTAAATATTTTTTATGTAATAAAATGAGTTTTAACGTTGTAAGCGTCAAACTAAAATGGAAAAACATTAATTTAAGTAATATAATGCTATTCTACAGCATATACTAATGATATTTAATAACAAAGGATTTTAAGGGAAAAGAAACCACAATATGCCAGGGCAGCACCGGCTTCAACTCTAATGGAACATATTTTTATTTATTCCAAGGCGGCTTCAACACAATGAACGTTTGTAAGAATCTAACAAAATAGATAAAACAAATATTTTTTTTGTATTATTTTATATTTATACAGGGTAATTCTCAATATATGCGACAAAATTTAAGAGCTGATTCCTGAGGTTATTTTGATCATAAAAGTTCATATGAGTATATGTCCAAAACGGTTTGGTTTTAAAGTTATTGAAAGTTTAATAATAAATTATGAACTATGACTAACACGATATAATATCACAGTTGGTTCTTTAAAAACTATTGTGTTAAGAGGGAATTGTTTATTTGTCATTTCCATTTCTGTCAATAATTGTCAGAGTATTCATTCAGTTTATTGCCAGTTTCTGTTTTCTAAAATGAATTACACGAATGCTGAGATGTGTGATATGCATTTCGTTTACGGTCTGCCAATGGAAATTCGCGTGCCGCTAGAAGGCCTTATGAAGAACGATACCCGAACCGTATCATCCCGCATCATTCAATATTTGCCGTCTTCACCAACTCTTAGTGAAACGGGAAATTTTAAAAAACGGACGACTGATAACGGCACCCATCTACAGTGAGAACTCCACAAGTTGAAGAAATGGTACTGAATGAAATTGAGGAACATCCTACTACAGCACCAGAAAAATTGCGTTTGCTTTAAACATTAGTCAGGCCACAGTTTTGAGAGATATTGAAAGATCAATTGTTTATCCAATATCACATTCAACGGTGCAAGCACTTTTGCAGGTAGATTTTCGGCAAAGAGTGGCCTTTGTCAATAGATGCAACCACAAATTCCTGACTATTTGGGCTCAAATATTCTTCACCACGAGGCTACATTCTCTAGAAAGGCGTTTATTAATTTTTCATAATAATCACATATGGTCGAAGAAAATCCGCACGAACTAGTGAATGCCCGTCATCAACATCAATTGTCGTCAATGTGTGGGCCGAATTGTTGGAGATCACTTGATAGGTCCACATTTTTACCGATGCGTTAAATGGTGAGGTTATACCGCAATTTCCTGAAGGAGCTACCCCTACTGCTGGAAGAAGTTCAGTTGCAATTAAAATTACAAATGTATTTTATGCTGACGGTGCTCAGCGCATTTTAGTTTAGTTACTCGCGAGTTTTTGGACAATACGTATAATCCAGATCGGTGGATAGGACGGGGTCCACAACGTGGCTCCTCGGTCTCCAGACTTAAATTCTTTGGAATTTTTTCTCTGGGTCACCTAAATCATTGTTTATACGATCCCATTGAAATGTCGATGAACTGAGAAATCGTATTATCGCAGTTTTCAAACAATTCGAAATACCCCTGGTATTTAGAACGGACCTCGCCAGTCAATACAACGGAGGATAGAAGCTTGTATTGCAGTTGGGGCGGTCATTTTCAACAGTAATATAAGTTAATTTTGTTTTACTAATTATTTGTTAATTTATAATAAAGCATTAATTATGTTAACTTACTATTAAACATTGTACAACTTTAGAACTAAGCGATTTGACATATGTTCTTATGAACTTTTATGATCAAATAACCCAGGAATCAGCGCTTAAAGTTGTCGCATATATTGAGAATCATGCTGTATATACATTATATATTTTTAAAATTATTCTAAATAAACATCCTATGTTCATAAATATTACATAATATACTATGTATGTGTATTCAGCCAAATGGAATAAATTCATAATAAATAAATGCGTGCGTGTTCAAGATAACCTGGACACTCGATTGGATTTTTAGTTAGCATTCTCTTAACAGAAACCTTTTATACATGGTGTGTTATGTAACAGTGGCCAATACCAACGTTTTTTTATTTTCAATGCTACACCCGAATATATATCAAATTTTGGATTCTTCAGAGAAATTCTAGACACATACATTTCATGTACAATGGAATATTATAATAAGTGTTTTCGGTTTCTTGCAAAAAAAATAACATTAAAGAAAGAAAATTTTTGATTACAGAAATTGGCTAAACAAACTCAAAAACAACTAATCTGTTTATTTCTTGATAGATTGGGAAAAAAAAACAAAAAAGATCCCTTTTACGATATAAAAAACAAAAACTGTAAATAGTTTGTTTACTTTTGTTTAAAACGCCTGGCCTTAGCAAATTGTAGTTTACCTGCATGACAGTTTAGTTGACAGTGTTATAGTCGTTTGAATTTCATTGACTGCATATCAGAAAAATGGTTCATTTAACAGAAATACACAAAATAACAATTCTACAGATGGTTCGTTATGGACACAAATGGAACTTACTCTCTTATTTCATGAAAAATTTCCAAATTTGTCGCCTATATCCCAAGGGACAATTAGTAAAATAGAAAAGCAATTTCGCAACCTTGGACACGTAAGGCAGATAAAAAAAAGTAGCTGCCAATACAATAAACGATGATAACATACTGGATATTTTGCTTGAGTTTAAGGAAAACCAACATACTTCTAGTCGACAAGCAGTCACAATATTTCGATTCATCGAACGTTAAAAAGAAAATAAAATAAAATGCATCCCTATAAAATGATACCAACTCAGGAGCCCATGGAAGACGATTTTGATAGGAGAACGTATTTTTGTGAACAAATGATGGCAATGTTAGATAACAATGTGATCCAATTAGAACATGTTTTGTTTTCTGACGTGTCCACCATTACATTACACGGCTATGCTAATAATCGTCAAAATTGCCGCTATTGGTCGAGGAAAAATCCGCACTGGATGAGAGAAGAACATACGCGATACCCTGTAAAGGTTAATGTTTGGGCAGGAATTCTTAGAGATCATATTATATAGATCCCTTTTTCATTGATGGCAATTTGAATGGCGATAATTATTTAGCACTACTCTAAAATAATGTCGTACCAACTTTGACAAACTCATATCCTGATCCAGCAAACCCACAAAATGGATGATCCAGTTTTCACAAACATACTTTTACGTCAATCTAAATTATGCAAAATGTTTTAAAACATCAGAAATCTTCCATAAGGATAACAGCACCTGTAGGTCACCTCAATTTTCGATAACGGTTGAATTGAATTAATTGTAACTATACCTAGTGCATTAAATGCCTCTAATTAATTACTATTTTCATACAACCTACATGGTACAGTGGCAACTCATGTAATTTGAGAGAAGATAAACGCGTAATTATTCCTCAGTAATAAGTTGCAGTACTCGGAAAAGTGACTTCTGGACAATAATTTGCGGTTTCAAGCACGTTTCTCAGAATATTTATGGATGAACGCAAGTAGTTTGTAATTCAATTCTCATTAGAAAAACAAAAAAATTAATTGTAATTATAAGTGTAGGTAGGTACTACGTCAATACACTAAGTTTGGGGATTTATTTACACGACAATGTTCCAATGCTGTTTAGTTAACATGAATTGCTTTAATACAAATTGAATTCAGATACTACAAGTACCAGATGTTATTATAAACCGTTAGACTTATTAAGTTCATAAATCCTGCTTAGGGTTTTACTAATATCAATGTAAGTATTTTCTTATAGCGAACATGGGCTTATAACGAACTGTATTTATTAAAACATGTAAAATCTTTATGGTCTGAAGTTAAATATGAATGTATACAGGAGGACGATGATACATTGCGACTTGAAAAGTGTATTACACTGTTGAAAATATTACGGTGTTGGCGTTAATTTTGCGCTAGTCAAATATTTTAGTGTTGATTTTTACAAACTTTGCCAGACGAATTGACTACATGTGTTTAGTAGAACAGAAATTACTTAGAATTTGGTGTGAATTCTTTGTTCAGATATGAGGATTACTATTTCTCTAGACATTCAGAAGCATCAACAATCAGAATTTTTCCCTCGGATAGAAATATAGAAACCCCACCTATTCTAATACAGTATTGCATTATACGCACCACCTGCATTGCATGTGTATCTGTTTTCGAGTTTGTTTCTGCGTATTAACATATCCAAACAAACCACCAAATGTGACTGACCTGCAAAGTGTAACCTTGTGTTATTAAACGTTAATTCCAGGGCATAAAAATTTCAACATCTTAAGATGTATTGGGACAACTATTACGTAATTAGTTCAGATTTGAATCAAATAGCATAAACATTCACTTAATTTCATATGGTTCTCAAAAAATCATTTAAAATTAGTACGTTTAGTTGAAACCAAAACTTTGAATGAGTGGTTCTGTATATTTATAATTGAGAAAACGTCTTAAAGAGAGAATATTATAGCACTAAGAAATAGGAGTTGCATATTAAAAAGACGTTGTGTTTAGAAAACGGTGTTAAATCATCCAATAGATCGCATTCATTTAGTTAAACAGCTAGTAAATTTGTCTAGTCTAGATCAAATAAAATGTGACTAGAAGTATATCATAATTCACGTGTTAGTTGGACAAAATAACCCTTAGCAATAGACAATACTTGACTATCTTTGTTCGTCAAATTTAAACTTCTATAGTTCTCGACAAAATAACACGAAAACAGTGTGGACCTCTCCTGACTATTAAATTAGTCAAAAAAGTGTTAACATTTTCAACAGTGTATGTTCATATTTTTGCTACAATTACAGCTGGACCTCAATCCTATCCCTCTTAAAAAGCGCAAGATGTGAAAAGTTCTTAGACACAGCCCCCTTGATATGTACAGTCTAATTATTTTGGAATGCATAAGTCATGAAATGCAAAAATAAGAAGATTATTCCGGCACGATAAAATGCTAATATTCACAGAACAGAGGCATTTAAAAGTGAACATCTGAAGTTTCTGCATCGAAAAATAAAACATTAAATATTCAGACACCAGAGCTAAACATTAAATACAGGCATACCGATTTCATTGAAAGCAAATACTTTACATCAAAGGGATATAGCAAAATAATAAATATTTTTGCTTTTTTTCACAGAGAAATATAAATGTTCCCTATTTTAAGATTGCACTTTAGTTGGCACAAAGTTTCCAATATCATATATGCGGTTGGTTATAACGTTTGTTGCCTTATAATTAACTTTTTGAATTTTAAATTTCAAGTGATTTTGTTTAAAATATAGTTTTCGTGTGTTGTTTTATTTTATATTAGTTATAGTTAGAAGTATTACTTCTAAAAGTAAAATACTTGTGCGCTTTTATAGGCACAAAATTGCCCCAAAATCATACACGAATTTTACCAATTTTTTTTTTAGTGTATATAATCCCGAGAGAGAACTACATCTCTTAACAAGTTTGGCGTAAGTTTGGGCCAAACTATATTTTATGCACATAGTCAATGTTGAAACCGCTCTGAAACATTTCCTTGTGCCATTCCCTAGATCATGGATCCAAATTTAGAAGCCCAGCTAGCTCAAACGATAAAGCATGAGATTTTTAATCTCAAGGTCGTGAGTTTCAACCCCACACTGGGCGCCAAATTTGTTAGGAGGTGTAGTTCTATAAAAAACGCATAAAACCTATATGCTTCAAGAACGTCCTTGAATTGGGTCAACTATTTTTAAATCGTCACAAGCAGATAATGTTATTTAACATCTTCTGCTTTAAATAAAGCCTCGAACAAGATGTCAAGCTTCTTTATACCTATACACATCACCCTGTATATCCAATATTCATATATGTGGTTTCGAACGAGGAGAGAAAGTTAGTGACCACCAAATCAATGTTGTGTTTATCATTGATTTTGCCATAAAAAAATATTTTTTTTGTCCTTAAAATCGCAACTTTGGATTTTTCGATAAATAACTTCGTTTCTTCATTCTATGCGGCATATAAATGTTAGTGTAATACGTAAATAAATTCCTTTACACGTACCGTTAATTGATACAAAATCTAATCATGTTCAGAACCGGCAATTGATGCAGCTATCATTACAAAATAGTTTTGAAATTGTAAAGTACGTAATTTATAAGCAAAAATGCAGTAAGACGCGCAAAACACGTTTCTAATTGTGTGGAAGGAATCAGTATGTCGAGGAGAATATTGATGATGTGTGGCAATGTGTGTAACAATAATTAGAAAAATTATATCTTTCTATATACGCATGGATCTATATAACAATAGTAGAATTTTGAACAAATTTTTGGGAAAAATATGTTCTTTCTATTGTCTTAAAAGTTTTCTATACGTGTTTTTGAGCACCAAAAAAATAAACTATTTTTTCGCATTGCAGGGGAAAGCTTGGAATTTCTTTTCAGGTTTTCGTCATGACTTGATTGAAACTTTAAGAAGCCCACATGAAACTAGCTATTATTATTATTGTTATTGCTATTATTATTATTATCTCCTCTTGGGTTGCATACGAACGCACAATCAATGATTAAGTAAACATAATCTTCAATTGTTTATATCGCATTTTCCATGACAAGACATGATATTTGTTAATTATAAATAAATATAATTATAGTAGTGCACTGTGCTATTATTTACTAAAATAAGTGCGATGACTCTTACATAATCGCAAGCAGAAAAAAATACACTAATAGAATATGTCGTAGCCAATGGTATCCATTAGAAAAAAATAGGACTTCCTATTACAAAAATGATTAAAAAAAACACAAATAGATAATTCCCTCAACAAATTAATGTACTTCTGATAAGAACTGTAACAATTAAGAGAAATTTTTTTCCAAGAAAATTTTTCTCCTGACGCAGGATTCCAACCTACACACTTTTGTTTACCGGACGAACGCTCTACCAATTAAACCAGAGAGGAGTTTGTGGAGTCGAGCTACAAATCGAACATATGTCGATATCAGATCTTAAAAGGCCGTCAGGACGGCGAAAATTCAAAGTTTGCAAGCTTTTTACAGTAAGAAATTAACAAATTATTATTTAAAAAAAAAAAATTATCCTGGCGCAGGATTCGAACCTACACACTTTTGTTTACCGGACGAACGCTCTACCAATTAAGGCAGAGAGGAGTGAATAGATTCGAGCGACAAATCGAACATATGTCGACATTAGATCTTAAAAGGCTGCCAGGACGGCGAAAATTCAAAGTTTGCAAGCTTTTTTACAGTAAGAAATTAACAAATTAATGTATTCTCTGCTAATAACTAATAATTAAGAGCGATTTTTCCCAAGAAAAAAAATTATCCTGACGCAGGATTCGAACCTGCACACTTTTGTTTACTGGACGAACGCTCTACCAATTAAACCAGAGAGGAGTTTAAAGATTCGAGCGACAAATCGAACATATATCGATATCAGATATTGAAACTCCTCTCTAGCTTAATTAGTAGAGCGTTCGTCCGGTAAACGAGAGTGTGTAGGTTCGAATCCTGCGTGAGAAGAAAATTTTTCTTGGGGAAAATCCTCTTAATTGTTACAGTTATTAGCAGAATACATCTTAGTTGTTGTTTCATTAATGATGGCACACTATTTTGAATTTTGATCTAAAAGAAAAAAACAATAACAGTTGCTGTTTGTTGAAGCTATCGTGAATTTATGAAGTATAACTCCAATATTTTTTCATCTTCTTTCATTTCTTAACATCAAGCATTACTAATTCGAAGAGTTGCTTCCATAATAATTAATTCGAGGCCCAAAATGAGGTCAAAAACCTTTGTAATCTAGTACAAGGACACTACCATCAATCATTAGAATGAATTGTTTATTCAAATTAACGCAAAACGTGCTGATAGTATAAAACTGTTAATCTAAAAGAGTCGCTTTGCGCCGCTAGCATTGCACTAAACGAATTAAATTACATAAGTATGTACTTAAATATGTATATATTGGAATAATCTATTGCATTGTTGCAAACGATAGTAACATCAGCTGAATATTAAACTTGATGCCCATAAAAAGAGAATTTTAATTCGGAATTGAAAAATTCATGCAGTCATTACTTATAATAATGTATGATTTTAACATTAAAATTTGAAATTTAAATTATTGTTTAGAATTAAATGAACTGAATAATAAAAACCTTGAGATTATATGAAATAAGTATGCATATAATTAACATGTGCAATTACACCATACACTGTTGAAAATTTTAACACTTTTTTGACTAATTTAATAGTCAGGAGAGGTCCACACTCTTTTCGTGTTATTTTGTCGAGAACTATAGAAGTTTAAATTTGACGAGCAAAGATAGTCAAGTATTGTCTATTGCTAAGGGGTTATTTTGTCCAACTGACACGTGGAATTATAAAATACTTCTAGTCACATTTTATTTGATCTAGACTAGACAAATTTACTAGCTGTTTAACTAAATGAATGCGATCTATTGGGTGTTTTAACACCATTTTCTAAACACGACGTCTTTTTAATATGCAACTCCTATTTTTTAGTGCTATAATATTCTCTCTTTAAGACGTTTTCTCAATTATAAATATGCAAAACCACTCATTTACAAGTTTTGGTTTCAACTAAACGTACCAATTTTAAAATGATTTTTTGAGAACCATTATAAAATTAAGTGAATGTTTATGCTATTTGATTCAAGTCTAAACTAATTGCGTAAATAGATGTTCCCAATACATCCTTAAGATGTTGAAATTTTTTATGCCCACTGGAATTAACGTTTAATAACACGAGGTTACACTTTGCAAGTCAGTCACTTTTGGTGGTTTGTTTGGATATGTTAATACGGAGAATCAAACACGAAAACAGATACACGTGCAATGCAGGTGGTGCGTATAATGCAATACTGTATTAGAATAGGTGGGGTTTCTATATTTCTATCCGAGGGAAAAATTCTGATTGGTTGACGCTTCTGAATGTCTAGAAAAATAGTCAATCCTCATATCTGAACAAAGAATTCACACGAAATTCTAGTAATTTCTGTTCTATTAAATACGCGTAGTCAACTCGTCTGGCAAAGTTTGGAAAAATCAACACTAAAATATTTGACTAGCGCAAAATTAACGCCAACACCGTAATATTTTCAACAGTGTATTACGTTATGTTTGTTTTTAATATATGTTTTCTTAAATTTTTTTTTACGTTTTTTCAAGTTTTTGCGGTAAAAAAAAGCGAAAAACAGGCAATCAAACATACAGTTATGCTTTAGCCTTAAAGCTCACGAAAGATTTACTGAATAAAGACAGGAAGACTGTCAAAATGATTGTAGGTCTGCTGACTATTCATTGTCATTGTAGATAGACTACAACATAGGCTTGGCAGATGATGCAACCTGCAGATACTGCCAAAAGAAGGAAGAAACTCCAGTTCATGTGCTGTGCCAATGTGAAGGCCTGGCGAGGGCAAAGTTTCTAATAATGGGAGAGGAGAACCCCACAGCTAGTAGCTACATAAAGAAGCCGCTCTCAAAGATGATAGACCTAATTAAGAGGCAAAATTAGAGAGCGTCCTCTAGGAAAAAAGCGGATCACAATAGATCTGAAAAGGTCGCGGTGAAACAGGTCCATAGGCCACCCCAATCCTAATCTAATCTAATCTAATCTAATGTAATCACTTTAAAGCAGAACTTTCCTTTGTTAGTGAAGAATCAAGTTATATGGAAAAATACATAAAAAACTTAGGTACCTAATGCAAATTATATTGCGTATCCTAATGTATATCACTAATTAGTTGCAAAATGTAAATAAATAATAGGAAAATTACCTTTGGATGTAACTAATTATAAACTCAGAGAATAAACAAAGGAATTATTTATACAAAAATCTACGCCGTTGAACTGCATCAATAAAACATTCGTTTCCGTTTTAAGGTGAGCAATTAGTTTAACGCAAATATATGTATTTTTTTTAATGAGTAAATGTATTTAAATGCAATTAGGTAAGTACATAAAAATGCAATAATTGAAATTTGCTTTAAGTTACCGCTGTTAATTGATTTTTGTGACACAGTTGCTGGGTTAACTACTAGTACATGAATATTTCCTCAAAAATGCGGTTCTAAATGGATTAGAAAATTGCTTTTCTTGTGTATGATTAAATACTAGATATATGTATACATATCACAGTTAATTATAAAAACCAACATTTAAAAGCATGTATTTAAAAACCACTTATTTTATTATACACAGCGTTTCAAAACGAATTCAGAATCAGTGGATACTGATACTACTAGTACTTGCATATTATACAAGCCGCTTATAGCTTTTACGATAAGTAATTATATTTTTAATGTCATTTGTCATTTTGTAAGTAGCTATATAATTTTCCCTGACAGTTTTTAACTTAATACTGCTAAATAATGTACACATTGTAAGAAAATATTTTTATCGTCGAAGTGTACAATTTCTTGATGGCGAATGGCAATGTTCTTACGCTGAATGTAAGCGACAGTTTCACTTATATTATAGTTTTCTAATAAAGTTGTGGATAATACCGCTTTATAACATGATATTCGCTTAATAGTGGGGAAGTTTTGACTACAGGATCTGTTTTAAAAGACAAAAGCGCTGGTAGACCTCGTACACAGCAAAATACCCCATATTTAGCGATGGCATCATCAGATTTATAAGAATGTTTTGATTTCTGCAACACCTACTGCTTTCATTTCAACTATTCAGCGCTGTAATTTTTTTACTATTAAAAATATAAGAGAAACCTAATATTAGTGTCGAGGTATATAATCGCAAACAAGAGTCAATTCCAATTTAATTTTCAGTAATATGTTGTAAAAAAGCAATGAAAAGCTAACTATTTAGGAAGTATTAAGAGATAATAAAAAAAATTAAAATTATGCAAAACTTTAATTGAAATGTTTTATTAATTTTATTGTGAAAGAATATGCGCATGAAATTTGTCCGTAACTGTATGTATTTTAGTTATGCGAAGTTTCAATTAAAAAATATGTTTACACATATAAGAGGGGAATATCAGATAAACACAATTGCTTCCCTTTGTGGTTTTTGCCAAAACTTGTTGCGCCTTAAGCTGTATGGATACCCTTATTTGAAAACTAATAATAATAAATCAAGGTCCTCAAAACAACTTTCATAGACAATTTACCAAATGAATAGCGGAGATAAAATATGAATTTATCAAATACGAGTAAACATTACGTATGAATAAAATTACCTCCAATAAACACAGTTTTATGTATAGTTCAACCTGAGAATATATAATCAAAATCGCGATTCAGATTGTTAACCCTTTAGTGGGAGAAGCTGTACCTTTTGTAGACATAGACAATTTACCAAATGAATAGCGGACATAAAATATGAATTTATCAAATACGAGTAAACATTACGTATGAATAAAATTACCTCCAATAAACACAGTTGTATGTATAGTTCAACCTGAGAATATACAATCAAAATCGCGATTCAGATTGTTAACCTTTTAGTGGGAGAAGCTGTACCTTTTGTATCGATTTTACGGATAGCCAACTTTCCTAGAATATTATTTACCTACCTATTACCATCTATCACCTATAATTTTAACGCATACCGATCTTTTTAGCTTTTTTTTTTGGATATATGCAGCAGTTTTAATCCACAGAGAAATAATTTTTGATTCGATTACCAAGTACTTGGTATCATTAAAACCGTCAAAAATGTCTTTTTTAGATTAATACGAAGGACCCGTGAGGTTCTATCTAAAAAAAAATCTCTTTTTATGTCAAAACTGTCAAAGCGCACTTTGTTACGTCCTAGTAGGCATATAAAACAAGAAATTGGAATATTTGCAATTTCTTGGTGCCATGTTAATGGTTAGGAATATTTCTAGCGTATTAGCGACACTCTAGTTAGAAAAATGAAAATTCAACATACAAACTATCCGTCCTCGCAATCGCAGCCCTGTTTATGTTTGGCGCGTTTAGTTCTGGAGTAATCTACATCTTTCCTGAACGCTCCAGTCAGTACTGCCTCTATAATATTCAGTGTTGCCAATTAACAGAAGACATATTGCACTAAATCGGGATTATAATTCCACCAGAAAATCACTAGAATTGGAAAAGAAATTACTTTATAGTATTTTAAGAAAAACAAAAAAAAATATTTTATATATTTATATAATTAATAGTTTTTTTTTTATATAAATCCCCTTTTATTTCATATTTTATTATAATTTTTATGAATTTATTAAGTCGTCAAATATTAATGATTTACAAGAATATACAACAGTAACCATGTTTTATAGAATCATAATATACATATCCTTATTTATTTATTTATTTTTTTTTGGTTTTTTATTTATTTACTTACATATACAGGGTGTATCAGATATAGAGGTAAATATAATAATATGTAGCAGCTGTAATCATATACAATCAAAAAGTCTTAATGCACAGGGGATCTATCTATAAGCATTAACGAGAAAAAAAAATTGTATAAATGCCGTGGGCTAGAGCCGCACCTGTGCCCAACCTAAATGCTGTCCCGAGTATACCCCTACATACCACTATCATTCAGCCATTACCGCTGTTAGTTTTGTGTGGATTGCCGCTTGGAGTGCAAGCCACTTCGAACATTTTATTTAAATTCTTCCCGTCTCGAAAAAAACGATCCTTTTCAAGACAAGTTCATTTAACGTCATTCTGAATAAATAAAGGCCCTTGTAAAAATAGCAAAACTGAGGCATTTTAAATTTCTTCTTTTTATAAAATAAACATTCCTTATTTGTTAAGAGCATTCTACGTAAGTCTGCAAAGTATTATGTTTAATATCCTGATAAGACGTTCCAGTTTCACCGGATATGCGACTTCAGTAGTTACAAAAAACGTAAATATTTTTCTTTTGCTTTGTCGAATCGAGAGTTAGTTGTTAATAAACGGTACCACATGAATATGAGTTATTCCTTTTGGATTTATTTAATGATATAACGCAAAAAGAATTGAATCGAATTACACAGAAATAAATGTAGATACAGAAAATTTGCAAACACGCCTTTTTACTATGATGTCGCGCGAAAATGAATCTATACATTCCCGCGCTTTTGCCGATGCATCAAGCTTCGATTTTCTTTATATGAAAGCATGATGATCCTGAAAAGGATTGTTTTTTTTCGAGACGGGAAGAATTGAAATAAAATGTTCGAAGTGGCTTGCACTCCAAGCGGCGATCCACACAAAACTAACAGCGGTAATGGCTGAATGATAGTAACATGTAGGGGTGTACTCGGGACAGCATTTAGTTTGGGCACAGGTGCGGCTTTAGCCCACGACATTTACAAAATATTTTTTTTTCTCGTTAATGCTTACAGATAGACCCCCTGTGCATTAAGACTTTTTGATCGTATATGATTACAGCTGCTACATATTATTATATTTACCTCTATATCTGATACACCCTGTATACCTTTTGTTAAGTTTAAGGCCACTTTACCAAGGTTTTTTTTCTGGAATTGTTTTTTTTTTTTTAGAATAAAAAAACAGGTCTCTTTTTTCATATTGTGAGCAGCGCCGTGCTTCATTAGAGATTTTGACAGTTTCCAGAGAGTACTAAATACAAAAAAAAAGTTGTTAATATATATTTTAAAAAGTCAAGTTGTTGTTGTCATTTTTCCATTTTAGAAAACAAAGAAGGCGTTTTTTACGTCACCATGACGTTCATACAAATTTAGAAAATATTCCATTAACATTGACGTATGTTATTTGTCTTGAAGGTATTTCCGTCATTCCTTGTTTCGTTTAAAACAAAGAACAGAGCTCGCGATGCAGGGCAAAGCTTTGCAAATATTTCCACTATAAATCATCAAACTGGAATCTTACGGATCCTGCAATTATTCCTTGTTTTTTCGATCTATATTAAATCACTGGGAAATATTTACCTGTAGCTTGCGCGTTCAAGGATATCGTGTAAGCCGTTGACCACAAAATGCAAAGCTATAAATATTTTTGCGAAAAACATCACAACATGATCATGCAAATTTACCTGGCTATAAGACCATTTCAGTAAATTATATGCACCTTGCGATTTCACAGCCATTGCAATACCAATATAATAATTTTATTAAACTAGTAAATAAAGTTGATTACGCTAATTAAATCATGCTATTTTTACAACCTTATAAAATAGTGTTTATCACTTGAGTATAATGAGATTATGTATGAAATCAATTTCAAGCGATGAAATGAATGGTTGAAGATGTTAATAATTGAAATAAATTACATAAGTAATTCCCACATTGGCAGAAATACATTATTTTAAAAAAAAAATATTACTCAGAATTACCAAGAAACGCTAATAAAATTACCACCTAAGCAATAGATATTGTTAGAAAGGTTTATAATCACTTTTTGTGTTATTTTCATTGGTGTGGAAGTGTGTTGCATGCGTACATTTGAATTCAATGAAAATATGAATTTAAACCACAAGATTTATTTTAATTCGATAGGTGGTTTTGTTAAAGCGATATATTGATAATATGTTAAATTAGAACTAATTGTACTTTAATAATAAATCTGTTTAGATTAAAGGTTTGAGTTTACTTTTAACGACACTAGATGTCAGATTCGTACGAAATTCGATTACAGATGAGCGCTACATCGAATAATATTCAACAACAATTAACTCAGTAAATACTTCGATTAAATTTTAGTTTTTAATCGGTTGTAGACCGATCTTCTCAAAATACACCGAAGTAAGTTTATTTCGGGCTGGTATGCAGGTAATCTGGGTTCTGTATAAGATGTCTGGGTCTATAGAATTTGAATAATTTATTAATTCAAAAAAGGTAGGTAAAAATTGTTGTATATTTCTGCAGGGTAACTCCAGGGGCATGAAAACACAAACACTTAAGTGGTTTTCGTTGTTTCTTTAATTTTAAACAATAACGTAACAAATAAAATAAGGAAAATAAACACACGACAATTCCGACACAACTTCTCCCTCTTGACTCTATAGACTCACTTCCGTTGCCAACCTCCTCCTTCTCCGGTAGTACCAACCTCATTCGCAAAGGTTTACACCAATTCGGCCATCCTGAGTGTAGTTGGCCCTCCAACTACAGGTAGGGACTCCTCCTGATCGCACATTTCATAGTCATTAAATCGCATGGGCAACCTTCTGTCCCGCTGTGGTCTCTGGCATTTGGTATTGTCATTCTCATCTAGGGCCGGTTCTTTCTCTTCTGGTATCCACTCCGTGTCGTCGGGCTCCTCTTCTTCTTCGGTATTTCCTTCGTCCATATTTTGTTCTTGCTCGGCCATCTCTTCACATTTATCAATTCTAAACGCAGTTTCATCGTCGCTCTCCGAGTTGTCTTCAGCCTGATCTTCCTCTTCGTGATTCCGGTATATTTTTAGCTGTGAAATGTGAGCTAACGTCGTATAATACGGTTTCTCTTGGTTACTTAGTCGTTCTATCCGTATATATTCTCACTTAGGACCTCCGTCACTACAAATGGTCCGCGATACTTGGGTTGTGTTTCGTGGGTCTACCATCCGCAATTGCAATCTTCTAACCGCTACTACATCCCCAATGTTATATCGTTCGGGTTCATATCTCTTCCGGTCATAACTTCGTTTGGTTGCTTCTTGGTTCTTCGCTGCGTTTCTCTTTATCTCTTGATGGATATCTTCTCGAGTACTGGATCTTTCTTCAATACGTTCTGCGACATTGATGAGTGACGCGTCTTCAAACTTTGGTTCATAACCAAACAGTGCTTTAAACGGACTATATCCCGTCGTCCTGTTAACAGCTGAGTTTAAATTTCTCTCAATTCGTGGCAGCTTCAAATCCCAATCTTCCGGGTCTTCCCCTATGGTCAACGTAATCGAGGTCACAATGGCTCTCATCTGAGTCTCTGCTATTCCATTCGCTTGTGGATATTGGGTCGGTATTAATTTGTGGCATATATCATATTTTGCGCAGAAGCTCTTAAATTCCGTAGCTGTGAACGCTGTTCCTCGGTCGCTTACTAGTACAGTCGGTGCTCCATATTGTAAAATAAACTTCTCTACACAGCGTATCGTTTCTTTCGCAGTCGTTGTCTGCACTGCAAATAACTTAAGATACCGCGTAAAAGCATCAACTATAACCAACGTGTACATTTTATTTCTGTTGCTCTTTATAAAAGGGCCTACATGGTCCACATGAATTTTGATCATGGGTCGTTCGGGTATTTTCTGTAGGGTTAGGAGTCCTGGGCGCTTGCCTCCTGGTATCTTATTCAACAAGCATTCAAAACACCCCTTTATATGTCGTCGCACATACCTTCGCATCCCACGGAACCACAAGGTGTTTAGCATTGCTGCTACTGTCCTTTCTAATGCCCAATGGCCTCTAAGGTCGTGGTATTTTACAGTTGTTGCCTTTCGCATACTATCGGGTAGAACGTAACGCCACTTCTCTTCATTATTTATTTTGATCTGTCTAAACAGCCTCCCCTCCTCTAATAAGTACCCTTTCGTTAAATCTGTTTCATCTTTGCTTCTGTCAAGTTCGTCCTTTGCGAGTATTTCCATCAGCCGTCTTAACCGCATGTCACTCTTTTGGATCATCATCATTCTCTCCTCTTCGGTTATTATAGTAAATATTCCCATCCTCTTGTCATATAGGTCCTCCATTATTCCATTATTACTACACTCTTCCACTGCAGCTCTACTTAATGAATCTACATGTAACATTTTATCTCCCGCTCGATATTTAATCTCAAAGTCGTATTCTGATAATAGATGGCACCATCGCGCTATTTGGGGCTGCGTGGTCTTCTTCGTGTTCAAATAAACCAACGCTTGACAATCGCTGACTATTGTGAATTTGATACCCAACAACAGGTGTTTTAATCTATCTACTGACCAAACAATTGCCATCAATTCCAACTTGGACGAATGGTATTGGCTCTCCACACTGTTGGTTTTCTTCGATATACAATAGACTAAATGTAATTTACCATCCTCGCCTTCCTGCAGAAGCATACCTCCGATTCCTTTGCTCGATGCATCACAGTGTAGCTCAGTACGCGCCTTGGGATTAAACAGTTGTAGGGACTGGCGCTTCTCCAAGACATTGTTTGAGGTTATCAAACGCGTTTTGCGCCGCCTCATTCCATGCAAACTTACTGGATGTTCTTGTCAAATCCGTTAAAGGCCTGGCGATTTCTGCATAACCCTGGACGAAACGTCGAAAATATCCGGTCAATCCTAGGAAACGTCTCACCTCCTGGGAACTTGTCGGTGCTGGGAACTTGGTTACCGCTTCCAATTTCCTCTCTCCAGGAATTATTCCTTCTGATGTGAGTGTATATCCAAGAAATGTCAGACGCTCCTTCCCAAATTCGCATTTCTGTACATTAAGAGTTAGCTGAGCAGATGCCAATGCTTTAAATACCATCTCTAATCTGTTCAGCAAGTCAGGCCAATCTCGCGCCGGAACCAGGATGTCATCCAAATAGGAAACCACGATATTGTTTCTTAGCGATCCTAATGCCAACGTCATCAACTTCGAGAATTCGTAGGGGGCGTTCACCAATCCAAAGCATAATCTCTCGAACTCTGCGGTGGTATCGGGTGTGATAAAGGCTGTTTTGTGCTAGAATTTTCGGCGAGGGGCACCTGTAAATATCCGGACATTAAGTCTAATATACAAAATATTTTACAACCACTCAAAGTCTCAAAACAGTCATCAATATGGGATCGGATAATTATTTTTCACTGTTTGCGAGTTTAATCGTCTGTAATCGATCACTAAGCGTTTCTCTCCCGAACTCTTGGGTACTAACAACACCGGTGACGCGTACGCGGAGTTGGTTTTTCGCACTATTCCACAGTTTCTCCATTCTTGGACAATGTTCTTTATTGTTTCGCGATCTTCTTGGTTCACTCGGTACGGCTTAGAACGGACAGGCACATTGGTGTCTTTTATCTCGACTTCCATCAAGTTTGTGCACTTAATTTCCCGAATGTTTTTCGCGAAAACATGACGATACGCGTTCACTAACGTTACCAGTTCACTTTTCTCAGCAGGAGTTCCACTTCCCACCTTTAATTCTTCTAGGGTAATAGGGGCCTTTGGTAAGTCTTGCTCCTCTCTCACATGGTCGACATCAACAGTTTCCTCCCTATCTTCTAGTCCTCGTATCTCTCCAATGCAGTCTCCAGCACTCACTGAATTTTCAATCTTCATCACTGTCCAAAAGTTTTCATTCAGCACTTGTATAAATCCTACTGAGTTTTCTCTAGTCATCTCTTTCTCTCTCACTTCTACTTTCATTTTTAGCAGGATATGCATTCCACTGCATGTTCTTGAAAGGATCTCTGTCATCATAACCCAAATACAAGACTTGTCCCATTCTAATAAAAGCAACACCTGGTTTATCAGTAAATGACCTACCAACTAATAAATCTATGTGCTGTGCTGAAGAGGGTACCACTAAAGCGTCAACCTTTTCGTCGACATCATCAATCTTTATTTTTAAATTGCACTTGTGTTGACACGTAAGACTATTGTTTACTCCAAAACCATATAATATTTCTTTCGTCTCCATACAATTCAAGTTGTGTTTCTGTACAAACTTATCCGTTATCGTGCACACTGCACTGCCAGGATCTACTAGGGATTCTACTGGGATATCATCATTTACAAGGGCAGCACGATAATAAACATCTCCCTTTGGTCCCACTAGCATCTACTATAACTTTTTGAGTGTGTGAATTTCTCTTGGCACAATCTTTTTGAAGATGTCCGAGTTCATTGCAAGTAAAACATTTCAGCTTACCTTTCTCTGGGCAATCAATCACTTTGTGTCCTCCTTGTTTGCAATAAAAACACTTAACATCTGTAGCTGAACAATTCCTAGAAGTATGTCCCCTTTCACCACATTTATAACACTTATCTCGACCTGAATCTCTTTCTTCTACTCTAGATTTTCTTGGCGTGTTGGTCTCGGACTCACCTTTGTCTTCGTTCTTAACCTCGATCTTCTTACCCTTAGAACTATATATCTTTTCTCGTCTTTCTTTGGTTATTCGTTCATACATAATTATGTCTTGGAATAAGTCGTCCTCATTTGTGTGCGGTCTCGATAAAATGTAGTTGCTTAGCTCATGAGACCATAAGCCTATCGCCACCTGCTCTTTTGTTTCTCTAAAATCTAATTTCAGCTCTCGACACAGCAGCACCTTTTCATGAAAGTATGTACTTACACTTTCTTTGGGACCATGAGATCTCTTTGACATTTGCTTAAACAAATCTATTGTGTTCCGTTGGAAACAAAATGTATTATTAAATGCATCTTTGAATTTTTGCCAGTCTGTTATTTTTTCAATTCGCCCTATATACCAGTACTTAGCTGCACCAATGATATTGCTTTTTGCTGTTTCAAATGTGAAAGCCGCTGGCCATGCATGCAGTATTGCGGTATTCTTTAATTGCTGTAGCCACTGTTTTGCTTCTTTGGGTCCTCTTTCACCAGAGAATTACCTATCCCTTTTGTTAAATCAGGCATTATGCTAAAGTTTGTCATGCTGTTATCCTTTTTTTGCATCTGTAACATCTTCATCATTGTTGTATTTTGTTCTACTAATGCATTTATCGTAGTCATCATTTGGTTAATTTCACCATCTCTTGTTCCCCTAGCCTCACTACTTGTTTGATTTTCTTGCGACATTCTGACGTTCTCTTGATCAGACGCTGTATTTAATGTATCAGCATCAGCTCGACGTTCCATGAACAATTCAAAGTCTTCGTTGTTACACTCTCTAACCGCCATTTTTTCCCGCTCAATTTCAGCTTTTCACCGTCAACTGCTTCTCCGGATCCTTATCCCACTTCTGAAATTTGTTGTATATTTCTGCGGGGTAACTCCAGGGGCATGAAAACACAAACACTTAAGTGGTTTTCGTTGTTTCTTTAATTTTAAACAATAACGTAACAAATAAAATAAGGAAAATAAACACACGACAATTCCGACACAACTTCTCCCTCTTGACTCTATAGACTCACTTCCGTTGCCAACCTCCTCCTTCTCCGGTAGTACCAACCTCATTCGCAAAGGTTTACACCAAAATTTAGGATCAGGTGGGTTTAATACCAATATAAGTTGCTAAAAAATTTCAAAAGTGACTCAATAAAATTGAGATTATATTTTCTGTTTGGGGAGTGCAAATGGTACCTTACGTAATTTTAATTTTAAACAGTTTTTAAATAGGTACACAATAAAAATGTTTTAGTTAATCAGCTGTGATTAATAATTATAAAATAAATATATGTTAATGTGACATTTATAGCTCATTAACGTTAACTCCCAGTTAGCTGATGATGGATGTAATGTAAATGTAATTATAAATTTGGAATAGGGTTCACCGTTTTCGAGACGACTCAATCACAGATCATGATTTATGAAATGCGGTGTAGGTGTAAGTATTGCCACGGACTTCTTTTGTATGAACATATTTACAATTTTAGTCTGTATTATATTATACTAATTAAGTATGTGTCTATAAGCTGTAAATTGTTGTTATGTTGTTATATTGCCACATGGTTTGCATTTTTGTTTATAAATAAACCTGAAGGTCAACTCCATATCAAGGCACTAATAGGGGATGGGTATGCTAGATTCTCTGATAACCTGGGCAAGATACTGGGGTTTATAGAGAACACCAAGCCGCTCGAGTGGAAATAAGAGAATCAATAGGGATGGTACAATGAGCACCTAGTTCAAGTGCCCGGACTTTAGGTGCCCACCCTAACTTAATGAAATGAAAAACCTGGTGTATATTATTTATTATATACTTAAAGTTAAAATCGTGTTATACTATTATCTTATAGGGCCGTAATTTATAGTCAATACGGCCCCTGGATTCGTACGCTACCAGGTAAATCGAATGAAATGAATCTGCAGGCGTTCTGCATACAATGAATTTTGGTTCCATCTACAGCATCCTGGCTGTTGTAGCGGACATTCAGGCAAAACCTAAATCTGGATAATACCAGAGATTCACCAAGACCCTCCTCAAATGCAAATCCAAACAATCTCTACCTCTATAAAGAAGCTTTAGACCACTGTATCCTGCCTTCAGTAGGCAAGGAACATGATTTTTGAAGCGTGTTATCAAGTACTGGGCTGAAAGTGTTTAGAAAAAGGTGTGAATATATATTTATATGTAATATAACTTGATTATTTTAGATTTGAGATATATGCAGTGAGATGGAAAGAAATTGCGAATAGGAAAAAATCTTTCTACAAAAGTCTTATAGAATTGAATGCTGCATAACCTAAAAATATTTTTAAATATACGGGGTGTCCAGGAAAAAATCTTTTCTACAAAAGTCTAATAGAATTGAATGCTGCATAACCCAAAAATATTTTTAAATACACCGGGTGTTCAAGAAGACTGGGTTTTTTCATTATATCTCTATTTTTGTTTTTAGGAAAAAATCTTTTCTATAAAAGTTTTATAGAATTAAATGCTGCATAACCTAAAAATATTTTCAAATATACCGGGTGTTCAGGAGGACTGGGTTTTTCATTATAGCTTTATTTTTGCTTTTATATATATAATATAATATAACTTGATTATTTTATATTTGAGATATAGGCAGTGAGATGGAAAGAAATTGCGAGAATTTGGAAGAAAGTTGCAAAGAATTTTAAGCACTTGCTGGGAATAATAGAATATCTTCTGTATTGAGAAATAAACTACACAAGTAAATAGGAATGTATTATTACCAATTTATTATTGTTGATCTTACAGAAAATCCAAACAAGTTTCAAAAGAGAAAATCATGATATGGAACACGACTTAGATAACGACATGAATTAAACCGAAGGAACTGAGATTATTTTAGCAGCATTTCTATGCGATAATAGAAATAACTAACACGCGAGTAAGATAATGGATGATGCTGAAACAAATCAAGTCTGTATATACACGATACAGGATGTTCCACGTATAAGTGATTCATTAAAAGTTTATGATGTTTTATTATTTACTTATATTTGAGATTTCGGCACCATTATCTGTTCGATTGGAACTATAAATGTGAAATACTTTAACCAAAATATCACTTCCGGTTGACCGGAAATGGACGTCAACTTTGTTATTTTAACTAAAATGATATAATCTTTTATTCAGTTTTGGATTCTACGACCATAAATACGTCAGTCTTCATTAGCTATTCCTATAGCTACCTGTTGCCGTTTTTGAGTTATTTAAGATTTTCTTTTTATTTTAGTAATAATCATTGCATCGTACAGAAATTAATATCTCGTTTAATACTGCAAATAGAGGCTCCAGATTTACTATATTATGAATGCAGATATAACTCTAAGAAACGAATGTACGCACACTTCACATTCTAATATACAGGGTGTTCAAAACTGAGGAACAAAATGATATATTTTCAAACGCAGAAAACTCATTTTCTTTAAATAGAACACCATGTATTTTAAATCGAAATTAGGATGTTTATTAGCGGGACACCGCCATTAAACAGGAATTGGAGCAGAACTTCCATAAGGAAGGAACAAAGGGAGGACATCAATCGCAAAACGATTGGAGCAGATTGGGGAATAGGATGGCATCCATCCCCTCTCCAATTGCGTAGCACTGTGCAACTCAAGGGCGTTGCACCTGGGAGCACGTGAAATCGAAGAGGGAAACACAATAGATCTTTTAGGTCGCAGTGTAATATCACCCTTGTAATTTATACAGACATACATACTTTGTGAAGGAATTCATCACAAAATTTAGTAATAAGAGCGAGTGGAATCACAACACCATTTTGGAATTGAATAGAAATACCATCAAATGGTAGAATGATAAAATCGAGATGTCATTGCAAGTTTAAGCACTTTTAATAGACGAGTTTCGTGAATCAGCCTATATAAAAACTTGTTGTTGGTCAAAATAGCCTCGAAAGAAGTTACTGATGCAGTGGTGGCACAGCATAAAACAATATATTGTAAATGAATATTATCTTGTACTAGATATTCACCAATCTGTTGTATGCCTTAATTGATGATCTGCAATTCGGTCTAAAAGAGCTTTCGATACAGCTTTTGATAAACGATAACTTTGTTTATAAATTCTTTCCTTGAACTATACACGCATTTTTCGCTCGTGTTTACATCATCTACATTGTTGAATAATTCAACATCTAAAAATAACTTTTTATTTCCAATCATCGTATCTATTTCAAGTTATTGTAATCTGTCTTTCACCAGTGGCATTGGAAATTGGATGCAAATTCTAATAAGCGAATACAATATTTCAGGTTAGAAACTTCCTACTTTAGCTTTAATTCCTACTGAAATTTAGATGATAAGTTACATGCTGGATAAACATATTTAACGAGAAAATAAAACCTTACACGACAAGTTTACACACAGAAAGGTGAAAAAGTTTAGTTGAAATCATTACTGACAAATAAAATCTGAAACAATATGTAGGCGTTCAATAAATATTCTCGAATATGATTTCCGCAAACGCCTAAGTGTAATTAATAGTGGCGAATATCCAACAACCAGGAAATATTTCGTACGCTAAACTACAAAAAAAAAATAATGCAATAAAACATTACGGTGACCTTGCTGTGGGAAAAATATTTTAGTATTGTAATACAAGTAATTTATGTAGATACAACTGATGCTATACGCGCAAAATAACACGCTTGCTACAAAATTTATTACTTTTACTATAAAAGGAATATGCTGTTAATAAGGAAGAGAACTAAACTGATGAAACATTCATAACTTTTAAAATATTGATTATGAAATAGGTATATCCAAAGCAACTTCCTATTGCACGTTAAAAAATATAGTCACCATCTGCAATAAATAATCGATTCTATAAATAAGTGACATGTACACACAGCAAGTAGGTACATAATTGCATTGTTGTAGTATGCAAAGAAATACTGCAGTTTTTTTTTTCAACCTTCAGGGGAAAAATGTATCTTTTTGCCGTAGTATAGATTACCTTACAAGCACACATTAGCACAATCTATTACTGATGGGTTGCTACCAAGCAAACTGCTATTTTGTAACAGTTAACAACGGTTAGCAGTTTGTAGCAGCTATTTAATATCAAAAGAAGTTGCTACTTTTTATAGCAGTTTCCTGATATAGTAGACAAGTGCGAATATTGTGAAACATACATGTATATTTGCAGCAGTACACATATACAGGGTGTTAGGTAAACATGCGGCAAAAATTCAAGGGGCTATTCCTTGGCCTATTCTAAGAATATTTTGTCCTATGATGATTTTTAAAAACCCCCTTTGTTTCGAAGATACAGGGCGAACAAGATTTGCGACAGTAACAACATTTTATTATCAAAAAATACATGTAAAGTTGCTCAATCTACAATAAATGTTCGAAATAGCGTCCTCCAGCCTGGATACAAGCATTCAATCTTCTCGTCATTGACTGTCGAACTCTTTCAAACACACCAGGGTTGTTTCTAATTGACTTATATCCAGGAATTATCCGATTTCACAAATCGTGCAAATGCTCCACTGGAGTAGCGTAAACTATTGCCTTCAGAGATCTCCAGAAGAAATAATTTAGGGTGTTTAAGTCTGGGAATGGAGCAGGCCATGCGTGTCGCTCAATCTCTCCGTATGTTGCTGTCAAAGAATTACGAGCAACCAAACTGAAATGTGGTGGTGCACCATCGTGCATAAATCACATTGCAATTCTTGTCGCGTATGGTACATCCTCCAGAAACTCAGGCAGCGTTGACTGCAAAAAGTTGCACTACACCAGGCCAGTAAGTCTTCCTGGTAGAAATACCGGTCCAATTAGATTAATCACCACATTCCAACTGAAAGATTCAACGAAAACTGATGTTGAAAGCGATCTTCAAATACTTCATGCGGATTTTCATCTGTCCACACATGGTTATTATGAAAATTCCTTATTGCATTTCTCGAGAAACTGGCTCCATCGGTATACAGAATCTGTGTCAGGAATAGAGGCATGTGAACTAATGTTTGCAATATACATTGACATAATGCAATACGTGGAGGAAAATCAGCAGGTAGTAGTGCCTGAACGCGTTGAATGCGGTATGGATACAACAAATTGTCCTTAAGAATTTTCCAAACTGTCCAATGACTTACATTCAAAGTATTTGCATTTTTCGCGTAGAACTACCAGGATCTTCCTGTATCATCTTCAGCACATTCTGTTGCAATTGTACCGTTCTTGCAGTCATTGATCTTCCTGGCCCCTTCACTTCGTTTCATTGAGCCTGTTTCACGAAGACGTCGATGAATGTTTTCGAAGATTTTTCGGGTCGGACATTATGGCAGGAAATCGTTCAATGTACAATTCGTCTAGCTTCTAATAGTTGCCATCAGCAAGTTCATACATTGAAATGCATGTCAGTCATCTCGGCTTCGTATACATCATGATAGAGGATTTCACTAACTATTAAAGACACGTCAACATCGTCAAACGTCACTCAATTTAAACAAATGCGACCGATGAGACGTAATTCAAATGAAATCCACTACTGGTAATAAAACAGCCGTTTCATGTGATCGAGATCGAAAAAATAACAACGCATTGTAAACAATTTTTTGTACTTGATGAACTCAATTGCTTGCACCTATACTTTATATTACATTAATAATTTCAACGAATATCGAATATGGTTGTCGCAAATTTTTGTTCGCCCTGTATCTTCGAAAACAAAGCGGTTTTTTAAAATCGTACATAGGAAAATATTCTTGAATAAGCAAGGATAACCCTTGAATTTTTGCGGCATGTTTACCTAACACGCTGTATAGCAATAAAGCAGTATATAAAATGTAGTGATGTATAAAATTGCTCTTTACGTTAGGCAGCTACAACCTGCTTTTGTAAATGTTTCTAAAATATGTTTGTGTAAGGAAGTAATCATGGTCGGTTTGAATCGGAGTTGCGCGCTTCTCGACCGTGCTAATTTTTATCATACAGGGGTACTTTAGATCGGTCTTGATGCTTGGGGCTCGTGACGCAGAGGGATTTTTTTTAATGAATTAAATTAATATTTTTTAAAAAACACGCGGTTAAGAATGGAGTAATAATAATTGAAATGAGTAAATCGATTTTTTATTTCCTGATAATTTATTATTTTTATTGCATTTTGTAGTCGTAACTTTTAGGTAATATAAAAAACCATTATTTTCAAGTGATTATTAAAACTGAAGGACTTAGCTAAGGTTTTTTGTCAAATAGATTTGAATAGGCTTCTCTTTATTATTAAAGAGCACATTGAATATTATTTTATAATAATTTGGCACTAAACTAATGCATATATATGTTGGTTGTATTTTATTCTTGTATATAATAGTTTGGGGGTAATTGTAACTGCAAGACTACAATATTTTTGTGTATGGTGTTTGTTATTTATATGAATTTGGGTAGTTGATAATAATACATAGGAACCAAAGATCATACATAAAGGCTCTATTTATTTGGATATTATAAATTCAGAAACATTTTATTGTAAGGAAAACAGTTCATGTTTATTTTGTGGCACTTCTATGTATCATAGATGTTTTTTAGCGGTAAAAACTGTAAAAATTACGTAACAAACATATAAAAGAAGATATTTCTAAAATATTATATTTAGCGGTGCGTTAAATAAATGACAAGCGTAGCTATAGACTTTTTTTAGAAATAAGAATATACGAACATCGCATTCGCTTAAAGAAATAAGACAGTAAAAAATAAACAGAATTCTCTTACAACTACATAGAAATATTGTTGTTGGAGACAATTTTATTCCAAGTAATAATAGTTATTTTGTGTAACACAATGTAGGTTTCGCTGATTAGTGTTCCTAGTTTTTATATCGATTTTTGTTAAGAAATACCTATGTAAAAACACATAATACATATCTATGATTATAGAAACTCGATCATTATGAAACGTAAGCCCGCTCAGAAGCTAATTACTAGTTATTATTGTTTACTTATTAAATCCCCGTTTTATAATTGACAGAAAATGCCAATTTTAATAATTTTTCTGGTTCAAGTAACTATACTGCTACAAAAGTAGCAGAAGCAGGTTGTAGCTGCTAACGTAAAGAAGCAGTTTTGTACATCACTAGTACAGTATGAATATAAACCAAAACTCCTAACGTAGAGCAGTGATGAAATAAATGAAAAAAGCCCTCTTAAAATCGCATAGTAACAAAATATACCAAAAAAGGACTACTATAAAATAAAATGATAACGAAATAGCTGTGCATTTTCCGTTTACATGGAGCATGATTTTTAATTTTAATTCTACATTTTATTCTAACATACATATACATTTTAAAATTTCGCGCGCAGAATGTACAAAACAAAATGGTAGGAGGTCACCAAAATGTTCCATAAAAACTGAACTTATAAAAACGTGAGTGACGCCGCTACTTGGTTTTCCTATACTTTGATTGCATATAAATTATATGTTAAATAAATAAAAATACAAAATAAAATAATAAAAATAAATAAGGATAACTATAGATTATGATTTTAAACAGGTTATAGGTTGTTATCCAAATAGCCAAATTTAAATTTCCGCCACAATTTTTTAGTGAAGTAGGCATTACATAACTATTTAATACAGTACAAAGTAGTGGGTAATTTTATGTTTGACGTTTGAAGTTACTCAGAAATATTTGCGGGAAATTTAAATTTGGCTATTAGGGATTGATATAAATTATTAATATTTGACGACTATATGTTCATTTACTATAACAGACGAGGTACTACGTGAGTCAGTTTTGCTATGACGTCACGACCGGTTACAAATTTTCTGTTTCGTCAAAACGTAAACAAATTGTTAGGTTATTTAACTGTCAAACACTTTTGACAGGTGAATAAACAAACTCTTCAAAATAACATTTACCGTTAATATTAGTGATGATTCTTTTTGAAAATCAGAATTTAAAGTATGTTAATGATAGCAGTGGAAAAAATAACAAAAAAGCACAAGTGAGTACAATGAAATTTAATCGGAACCATTATCCCTTAAAGTAATCACAGTAACGATTAGTAAGCAAGTTTCTTCTCTATCTAAACCAATCTCTCTGATTTACTACTTCTGAATTTCGTTTCCAATATGTTGTACACCAAGTACGTCAAATTTCCAGACTAATTTAATTCAATCCGCTTTATACAATTGTATGCATCCTCCGATCTGCTATATTTCATCCATCGTTTCGTAACAAACTTCCTTTTCTTTGAGAACAAATAATATCTACCACAACAATGTTTCAACCACAGAAAATGTCTTTTCCTTTAAGAGCACTGTTTAAAATGTTTAATGTGTTATGTTAGTCTGAAAAATGTATGTGAAAGAACCACTTCTGTAAACAATATTTGTATATACTCACTATTTTCGTACATGTCATATTGACAATGAGTAGAATAATCAATTTTTACAACATTTATTTTGTATGCCTGTTCATTTTGGGTTAGTGGATGTAATTCCTTGTTTACTCATGAATGAAATTTTGCTTATGTTTGCAACCTGAATGTTTAGAACACAGGTTACTCTCTAAAAACGAAATACTGTAAAGAATATGACATTAAAAATATATGGATTTTATACTCCTTGCACGAAAGTTAACGGGAGTAATGGCCCGTTGTTCTCGCGTTCTGCGTCGAAATATACAATTAACGAAACTATTAACTCCTTCGACTGTTTACACAATGGTTTCGGCATGGTTTAGTTGTAATAACTACTTATTTTAAATAAATATATACCAAGTATAAATGCAAATTCCCACACTTTACTGCAAATGCCAGAATATAACCCTTTGACAGTTGGACACTATAACTAAATTGGTGGGAATACATGGGAGATGTGACAAGCATGCAATTTAAAAGAGCAGTAGGCACCAACATAGTATCTTTAATTGACATGAATAATTTATATGTTAGTTGGTTATTTTTAATATATGTTATTTCATGGCCCGAATTGCAAGTAATGACGTACCTCGGTCTGTTATAGTTTAAATGAATATATTAAGAAATGTGAAGCTGTCATTTCAAATATTAATTCTTTTGGTGGTATTTGGTGTTAATCCAAATTTCTTGATAAAAAATTTAACAAAACCTTTTTCCTCAATGTATATTTTTACGTTGCTAGACAAAAAAATGGTTGTTTTTAAACCAATAGTAGAACTCTCTCTACCTATCTGCACTAACTTGGTAAAATTACAATTTATTTGCCACAATGTAATTAACCGATTTCACTCTATTGTAAGAGATCTAGTTAATTGTATTTTCAAAACCATACCTCCTTACCGGCAAGAAAGAGGAACAGAATAGAAAAAAAAAAGAAAACAAGAAGACAAGAAAGATTATACAGAAGAGAGAGAGAGAGCTCATTATAATAAGCCATGAAATGCGTAGTTTTAAATTCCGCACGTTATTTATGGTTCCGTAGCGATGTCAATTTATACCCGGGTCGAGTTGTTGCAGGCCTGCGGCACTGTGGGCGTGTGGAAGCCTGTAGTACTAAACGAGTATACTTATTAGATTATAGTAATTATATGCCTTCCACATAATTGCCCGTTTGTTGATTTTTATGCCAGGTTCCCGACGGCGTGTTCTTCCGTCCATATATCTAATATGTCGTCAAGATTTGATTGATAAGGGTACGTTAGGGCCAGATGAAGAACCGTTTATTACAACATACGTGATATGCCATGCGTTAGGTAAACGTTGAGAATATTTTGCTAAATGCCACTAAGTGGGCTTATTAAAGATTTGATATAATAACTATACTGCGCAGCAAAGAGCAAAGGTTTGTATAAGCAAAGGAATTCAATGAGTCAGAAGTGGTAATAGAAGTGTTCCTTGCTAATCCTCCTCAATTTCCTTGAGTGTTTAAACGACAGTTTCTCTGTTATTCAATTCTTAAAATTCTTCAAAACCACAAAACAGGAATTTAATATTATATCTTTTCGACTGGTCAACCAAGCAGTGGGCGGAAACTATGGGGCAAAATAGGGGCAATTTTATTGGGGGAAGTTTTGATAATCTGAATAAACTGAAATATTATTTTTGTACTACAAAATATTGTTTTGTTAACTAGCTTTGGTTTTGCTATTACTCTGAGAGAAATATTCTTTTCATTTAAAAGGAATTGCATTAAATCAAAAGTCTTTGAGTTTTCTATATGACCAATGGTGTTTCCTTGAAAAGGGATATAATTTTAAATTCACGAATTTCTTCGGAAATAATATATTTTTGGTTGAAATAGTTTATTATTTTAAATGGAAGATAATGATAGTTGATTCAAATCCTTTTTATTTTGAACTTGAAAACTATGCACACTGAGAAAAATGGGCTAAGTAAAGTGTTTACTTGATAAAAAATTATTTACAATAGAAAGTTTTACTTGGAACTATTCTCGTTAATTAATACCTGCAACTAAACCCAGTTTCCTGAATGCAAGTTGTTACTGTAAATAGTGCTTTTATTAACGGCTATTACACAGCGTACCTGACAAATTTGTGGTAAGTAACGTATTACTTATGACTAACTGTACTGTATCTAACTACAGCACATGCTTAGTAGAAGTAACAACAATGCTGATCGCTATTAAACTCATATTTTCTTAAATGGTAACAAGCTGCCACAATTATGATTACTTAGTTTTGCTGCCACCCCGTGATTGTTTCACTATTCCTGATTGGCTAATGCGGCGGAGTAATGAAATAGTCCCCGAGACGGCTACGCGCGTCAAGTAAGAGTTACGGACGTGGGAAAAGGCCGTCGAAAAAGGGTGGCCAAGGAGTACGGCTATTGTAGGCCAGTTGGAACGCAAATATATTAAAAATACCGGATGGGTTAACTCAAAGCCCCATCCGTATAAAGAATACCAGCGAAAGAAGAAGTACCGAGTCTATAAGCAATCGGATGTTTCAAGATTGCAGTTTTAAACCACGTGGGGGATATTTGAATTCCCCATCATTGTGATGATATCTGCGCCCGCTGGTGAAGTTAAGTGTGGATGCTAGCGTCGCTAGCTGAGTGACAGTCCAAGTGCCACCTGCAGTTAGGGATACTCCGACGAAGTAGCCGTTTTCGAGGCGATCACCGGATATAACCGTCACGTACGCCGACAGAGGATCAACCCGCCGAGACAACGCCCAGTACAAAGAACCAACAGAAAACCGCAAGTTTACCGCCTAGGTATTTATTTTCTTTGTTGTATTAGTTGTAACTTCAAACACATATTTCTCTTTGTCCTTTGTTTAGATTTCAATAATTTTCAATAACACTAAATAACGTTCAAGAGCCCTATTTACCTTATTTCTATGCTTTGTTCATTTTTTTCATTATTAAGGTATATATTTTATGAGTCATTACGTTGTAAATTGTTTAAAAAAAAAACTATTGTTAAAGTGAAACCAATATCTTTCATTCATATCAGGTAGTCACTGTGTTTGTCCTATACAAAATAAAACTATTACTAATAATACTGCTTTTTTTTTTCTTAAGTATTAAGTATTATGTACCATTTTTAGCAAATGAAATGCGAATTTAATCTTCGATTATTAATGCAATCGAAGCTACAGCACACTGAATAGTAATTAAAAATTATTTGCAAACAATTTTGGATTACGCATTGCTTCGGTACGCGGTACTTATAGTTGCGGTTGCATAAAAAATCGAAAGATTTGTGGAACTTTTTTTTTGTACTTTATCATTTATTCACAGAGAGTACACAATAAACTACATTAATAAATATCACTAAACTTCCTCGTTTCCTACACTACCTATAGTTCAGAACAAACAAATTTAAGGTAATATATTGTATATTTATAGCAAACCATTACCTTCTATATATCAGGTATTTAGTGAAACGTGCATTAATGATTACTCTTTCCTTATCACAAAGTAATCTTAATAGCTTGTATTAATTATGAAGGTTTGATAGCTGTTATAGAATAGTTCACTCACAGCAATACACCTACTACTTGACAAGGACAAATCTTTGCTTACTGCAACTACATATATTCTTTGGCTTAACTACTTCAGTTTAATTATCATAATTAACTTCATAAGTTACCCGTATGAAGCAGACCATAAGTAACTTAGATTACTTCTTGTTAGTCAATCCGTGTTTAGGATCTCTTTTTTTACCTAGTGCTCAAATTAATCTGTGTTTTGTCTCCCCTTCCAGCTGAACTTTTTTACTTACGGATAATTGTATTTTATATTTAGTTGATTATTAAATTTTTTTCTCAGTGGCAGATGGGTAGGAAAAAGCCGGTAAGCAATTGCATGTTGATTCAAGAGGTTTTTCTTTTTCTTATAACATTTATTTATTTTAGACTTAGAAAAGCGGAGACGTTTTATTTATATTAGAATCCCTGAAAAATATGCCCTCTAACTACGCCACTGCAAACAAGGCAACAGAACTAGCCACAGAACACAAGAATTCCCACTATTTTGCCTCGATAGATGAGAAGGGCAGTTCCCTTTTGTTATTTAATTTAAAATCGGTATCTAGATCGTACGGCCGATAGCGAAAGGGTCTCAGTTCGCATCTACGATCCGTCGGCCACGTGCGAAGGTACACCTGGATCCGTCCGGGAGAAAAATTTACGAAATTCCAAAGACCACCATTATCTGACAGCGACCCTGGTGGTCATCGTTTGGCATCTCTCTACGATCTCTATACCTCTAAAGTTGACTGCACGAAAATGAATTATTTTACAGAACGATACGCGTTTAATTGAGTGGTACCACCTTTCGGGGAAGTTCGTTCGCTTAGCGATTTCCATCTGCACAATCTGGCAGTGATAAATTTAACTTATGGAGCCTCGTGGAACTCCACAGCTGAAGAAAAAAATTAATAATCATAAATAAAAATACTATTATCGTAAGTAAAAAATTCAGCTGGATAGGGGACAAAAGCACATTATTAGCATTAGATAAAAAAGAGATCCTAAACACTGATTCTAACAAGAAGCAATCTAAGTTTACTTACAGTCTGCTTCATACCCGGTAACTTATGAAGTTACTTACGATAATTAAACTGAAGTAGTTAACCCAAGAATATATGTAGTTCAGTAAGCAAAGAATTGCCCTTGTCAAGTGTAGATGTTATTGCTGTGAGTGAACTATCATAACAGCTATCACAACCTTCATAATTAATACAAGCTATTTAGATTACTTTGTATATAGAAACAGTATCATTAATGCCCGTTTCACTTAAATACCTAATATATAGAAGGTAATGGTTTGCTATAAATTTCAATATAGTTACCTTAAATTTGTTGTTCAAACTATAGGTTAGTGTAGGAAACGAGAAGTTAGTGAAATTTATTAAGTAGCTTACTATGTACTCTGTATGAATAACTGATAAAGTACAAAAAAAAGTTTTCGCAAATCTTCGATTAATTTATGCAACCGCAACTATAAGTATTGCGTACCGAGCATGCGTAATCAAAGTTGTTTGAAAATAATTTTTAATTATTATTCAGTGTGCTGTAGCTTCGTTTGCATTAAAATTGAAAATTAAATTCGCATTTATTTTGCTAAAGATGCGTACATATACTTTATTACCTTAAGAAAAAAAAGCAGTATTATTAGTAATAGTTTTAATTTGTTAGACAAAACACAGTAACTACCTGATATGAATGAAAGATATTGGTTTCACTTTTTTTAAAATTTACAACGTAATGACTCATAAAATATATACCTTAATAATGAAAAAAATGAACAAAGCAATAATAAAAGATAAGGTAAAAGGGGCTCCCTTGAAACGTTATTTAGTTATTGAAAATTATTGAAATCTAAACAAGGACAAAGAGAAATATGGCTTTGAAAGTTACAACTAATAACAAACAAAAGAAATAATATAACTAGGCGGTAAACTTGCGGTTCTGTTGGTTCTTTCACTGGGCGTTTGTCTGGGCGGGTTGATCCTCTGTCGGCGTACGTGGCGGGTTATGTCCGGTGATCGCCTCGAAAACGGCTACTCTTCGTCGGGGTATCCTAACTGCAGGTGGCACTTGGACTGTCACTCAACTAGCGACGGCATCCACACTTTAACTTCACTAGCGGGCGCAGATATCATCAGAATGATGGGGAATTCAAATATCCCACCACGTGGTTTAAAATTGCAATCTCGAAACATCCGATTGCTTATAGGCTCGGTTATTCTTCTTTCGCTGGAAATTCTTTATACGGATGGGCCTGAGGTAAACCCACCCGGTATTTTTTAATATATTTTGCATTCCAACTGGCCTACAATAGCCGTACTCCTTGGCCTCCCCTTTTTCGACGATCTTTTTCCCACGTCCGTAACTCTTACTTGAACGCATAGGCTCTCGGGGCTATTTCATTACTCCGCCGCATTAAGCCAATCAGGAATAGTTAAAACAATCAGGGTGGCAGCAAAAACTCAAATAATCATAGTTTGTGGATAGTTGTTACCTATTTAAGAAAATACATGAGTGGTAATAAGCGTCAGCATTGTTGTTACTTCTACTAAACTATGTGCTGTAGTTAGATACAGTACCAGTATCATAAGTAATTATGTTACTTACCACAAATGTTGAGGTACGCTGTGTAATAGCTGTTAATAAAGCACTATTTACAGTAATAACTTGCATTCAAGGAACTGGATTTAGTTGCAGCTATTAATTAACGAGAATAGTTCCAAGTAAAACTTTATCTATTGTAAATAATTTTTTAAGAAGTAAACACTTTACTTAGTCCATTTTTCTCAGTGTAAATGTAAAAATATGAATATTATTTTAAAAATAGGTCATACAAGGTTGTTAAAATAGTGGGAAATATATTTTTGACAAATGAACTTTGTCAGTACAATTATTAATGCTGTTTTTATTTTTCCTTATGTCAATTATTTCTAAGATATTGCTCGTATAATACTTTCTTTTCTTTGGCTAAAATTGGTGTTATCATAAGAAATTTGTTAACGTTTCAAAACCGATTCGATTCGCAACACTAAAATGTGTACTATGTACATAGGAGCAAAAATCAAAAAAGGTTATTTCATGTATCTAAAGCTATATAAAAAATTAAATTAAGACAACTTAACTTCTAAAGTATATTGTTCAGAAATCCTATTTTAAGTAACTGTAAAATGGTCAATGCTAATGATAACTTCTAATGTCTAAAGCAATAAATTGCATAACCATGACTAGTTGCTAAATTTTATTGATAAATAAATCCATATCATCTAATGATAATTTTAAGGTTCCAAGAATATTAACGAGAAAAGGCAAACAGTGTGTATGTGTCCCATACGTATGAAATTAATTTTTTTGTAGATATTGTCGATATGACCTTATTATATTTACAGTTTAATCTGACATAATTTTTTTTTCTTATTTTGCGTTCATAAAAACGCCATTCTGTAACACGCCTTTGCGTATCCGCAAAGTGCTTCATTGTGATACGCCTTTTTTCATTTCTTATGGTTGGCTGTATTGGAATACATTATGACAGAAAGCAAAATTGACGTTTAATGCATGTAAATTGTACATACTTTAATCAAAAATATCTATACAAATTTTAGTTTACATTGTGTTTATTGTTATGAAACGCGGAATTAACTGTATACATTTACACTGAGGAACAAGTTATCTTGAGCATGTTATTTTATGCCAGGCCAAATTCTCGTAACAAAGTTTTGCTGAGTTATGTTTATTGTTTAATGGTAGACTCTTGTGATTGAGAATCATTCCGATGATATAATCTAGAATGGACCATGTATTTTGGCCCTGATAAGTTGTGCGCTTACAGCCCTTACTTTTCAATAGATGTTTCGATGTAACCCTCAGCTACCGCAGATGACTTCCATCCACCATGGACGTTTTTAATCAGCCAAATCACTGCCTGGGTCTGCTAAGTGTGTAGCACTTAGAACGTCTGAAGCAATGTCCAGTATAAAGCTCTAAATTGGGCATTTTTAGAAAAATCAGCTATTAAATTTAGGGCATTTTGGCCAATCGTATTAATTCCAATCGGGCACGATATACAATAACCATTGCGCATAGTAGGGAGAATCTTGAATGATTAATATTTTTTGGTCGCAGGGCGACATATTTTTTAATTAAAGTAATCCATCTTTCATCCGTAAATTGCAAAAACTCTACGATATTATTTTTTTGTTTTAGGTACTGTCACCAAAATAAATAATCACTCTTAAATTCTAAATCATGTATGGACATATTTGTTTAATTCATCTCGTCTACAGGCAACCTGTGTAACCCATTATTAAAACGATCTAAAATTTAAATCCATTACATATAAAAATTACATTTTGCAAATAATATCGTACTTTTTTTGCTAATACAATGCGTCAGAACCTTCTTCTATAAATTTATTAATATCTTCAATGCATAAAAATTTAGATTTCTTAGCCTCGTATGCCCTCAGAGAATCTTTATAATAGGCTTGTAATTTAATATATTTTGATATTCTGTATTTTATAAAATGGAAAAGCAAGAACGAAGCATGGAATACATAGACCATAGGTAGAAGATTTCTTATTTTACCTTGTATTCAAAATATTGGCCAATAAATGTTTTCAGATATTGTGTTGACATTATCTGTACACCATATTCAAATTGATTGTGCATTTTATATACTGCTTTTTATTTTTCGGTATATATTTATGACGGCGTTATCCGCAATTTACGCATTTGGTGGCGTACAAATAATTTGTCTCATATCAGATTTTTACAGTTATAACATATATATAAATATCTTGTTTAAACATTTAATAGCCGAATTTAGTTTTAACTTCGTCAAATGTCAATCGTAGCGGACAACTTCAATAAAAAAAACTCAACATTTAATGAGATTTTTATTAATATTTTATCATTTATAATGCAAAATAGAAAAAAATAGTATAAGGACTCTTTCATGGCTTTTGTCGCACTCGTTCATTAAACTCGCCTGCGGCTCGTTTTCTAAAGTTGAACAACTCTGGGCGGGACAAAATCCATGCCTTATGAAATTCGTACTTTAATATACTATTTAATTGATGGATTGAATTTATATCATTTTATTAAGAATATTGTCGTTCAGATATTTCCAGACGATTTTGCATTCAATACCATTTACTAAAAGTAATTGAACGCATGCTAAAACATCGACTTGACACTTTTTTTTATCCTCTCAGTATGAGCAAAATCATCCTGGCTAAAAACCAATTTATTACGACCCATTCAAGCCAACTCGATTCAAAATCGACATCTGCCCAGACGAAGTCGAAATAATACCCAATAAAACAACAAAAAAAAAGGCAAATGAATAACGACTATAGGCGCACATCTTATACAATCCAATAATAAAAGCCGAAAACACGCATAAAAGAAGAAGGGACAACTGTAAGAGCGCAGAGAACAATGAATCATTTAGCAGGATAGATCCAGCTACAAGTCCTGTACACCGATTTATTTCTGTTCTTATGCTTTCTATATTTTTTTTTTCTCGTTCCGTCTCTCCTTTTGTTCCAGATCCGCCGGACGAATATTTACAGAGCCTTCACGGTGTCTCGTCACGTCCAAAGCACAGCGACCGGTATTCAATCAATGCGCCGGTGTCAAGGAAGAAGTGGAACAGTTCAGCCCGGTGAAAAACGTAAAAATGGAATCGAACGAGAGCGCGACTCTTGACTTCGAAAAAGAACAACGAGTCCTTCGACTTTTCTAGTGACCGCTTCTCTGTTACATTTTTCCTGTTAACGGATATCTGTCATTATTTGTCTCTGTGGACGGTGGGACGTCTGCGAGCGTCTTGCAATAAATGTTTATGGCGATGTATTGCAAATCGCATCGCTAACGACGAGAATGAACGCCGAAGTTGGAATTTTTTGATTGTTTTCTTTTGGGGGGAATAAACGAGATGAAGAACGTGGCAAGAATAGCTGTTGTGTTCAAGAGAAATGTAGTTCTATTATAGTTGCTTCCAATTTTTATCAATATTTCTATCAAATAATCTTGTACCTCTTCGTTTATTAATTGATTTTGAGCACTGAGTACTGTATCAGGTCTTCTCATTATCTAAACACACTGTATTATTCCGTATTTACAAGGAAACACAGGTAAGTGTGGCTCACCGATTTAAACTAAACTTAGACTGATCCCTAACAGCCAGAAATATTACATAGATATTTTTAAAAATATATTTTATAAATATTTTTCGTGAGAGGTTTTTGAATATATTTTTCATATTTTTTTCTAAATATAGATAATATATTCAATTAAAATATTTATTCCATATTTTAAATTAATGTAAGCGCTATATTTTTCTAAAATATTTGTAAATATTTCATGAAATTGAGATTTTTTTTAGGATTAATATTTGTCAAAATGAACTAAATTGTTCTTGGCTATTTAGAATGTATAACGTCGATAACGAAAAGTTGAAACCATATATAGAGTTGTCTAAAGGGCAGAACTTGTTTTTTCACACTCACCATCAAGTTAATAATCAATAATTCTGGCATCTTTTAAGGCATACTGAAGGGTGTTATCAATTAATCACTATTTTTTAATTGAAGTGTTCTAAATAAAAACAAACGTATTTATTATCATTTTTATCTGAAAAGCCAATAAAAATGAAAAATACTCATTTTTAAGTCTAGCCTTGGCTGGTGCCAGGTACAACCCTATGGCTTTTTTTACATATCTTCGGTAGTGGTGCTCTCATGGCGTTTTCCTTGTGGCTTCTAAAACAATGCCAATTGTATTAGATCATACCATGAATAAAACATCGTACAACATTATCAACACCTACTAATAACATTTGGAGCATTTACAATAATTGGAGTGGTATCTACATTTCTAATACTTACGATACTTATTTTTACTTTATTTCATAATATTTGAAAACATTCTACGTACAAACAATAAAACAACACAACGTATTCTAACCTCTATTTGAGGTTATGACGCTTATCTACCGAGATGAATCTCTCAAGCAAATCAACTAGCAATTTATCTGGTAGATGCAGTACATATATGATGCATAAAATTCCTACAATTATATTATTAAACGATTTCTGTACATAGGCGATATTGAGTCATTCCAATTATCTTATAAATGCCATGACATGTTCAAAGTTTTGCTTACCTCGTAGTCACCACAAAAACTAAAACACACCCCGCAACATTATTACACAGTTAACCCTAATCTGCCCTATCGTATACTATTATAAACTATAACATGTAACGGACAAACGAATGAAAACGTTGATGATACGCACGTGCGCGTATGCATTCTATGTACCTATTCCATAGACGCATAAACAATACTAAATCATATAACACCGGCACCATAATGAATAGAGGTGTTGTGTTGACGTTCGCAACTTACAAATATTACAAATAAATAATACAAAACGCAGATATTTATAATAGAAAAGTTACAGCGCTCAACTTAGATATTAATTAAATCATATTAGATATATATTATCTAATTTTAATCTTTAAAA
The DNA here is from genome assembly GCA_004143645.1 of Protaetia brevitarsis. Lineage (NCBI taxonomy): Eukaryota > Metazoa > Arthropoda > Insecta > Coleoptera > Scarabaeidae > Protaetia > Protaetia brevitarsis. Next base: position 89,248 of record RXPK01001102.1, on the reverse strand, counting down.
CTATCATTTTAAATAGGTACATACCTACTTAATATGTATGCATATTTTTACCCGTTTATATTATTCGTCCTACGCACCAAATGTACAAAAGCAAAAATTCAATATTCTTTTTTTATATGAAATAAATATTTACAGAAATACAAAGCAAAATATTCTTGTAGAGTTATGAACAATATATTGAGAAAAATTTGCAATAAATATTATTAATGCTACATAACATATATATTTTTTAAATTTTCCTATATATTTCTATAATATATTTATGCATATTATATTAATATACTATATTCAAGAAAGATTTAATATTTTTTAAATATTTATAAATATGAAATAATATAGTTGGTCACTGGGGATGTATTGTAAGAACATCTGCAATTTCTTTGGCTGCTATATCTCTCGTTTTTGAATGTGCCCTATCGACAAGATCACCCTTTGCTATTTGCAATGGTGAGGCTATGGTCCCATAGCTCTTTAAGAGGGGCCGCCCCTGTATTTAACATCCGTGATATTGGAAAGATTCTTAATTGAAATCTTATCTGCAGATCTTCACGTGCAGATTATACTTGCTAGCTTGTTAGAAAATTCGTTGGCTGCTAAGTTCCTTATGTTCTTGCACCCACACTAAAGTAACTTTATTGCGTTTAGCCATCAGTCTTCAGTTTTTTAAAGCAATTTCAATCTGGTTTCGAGTTTATCTGATAGGATGCTAATGTCTTTAAGGGCGTTTGACTATCCGATGGGAGATGGCCTTTGGGTTGTTTTTTCAACACATACTCTGGGTATATGTCTCTGTTGCTGGTATACGGTGGCATATTGCCTTAGTGCCATATATTCTATATGATTTTCAGTGCTTTCACAATATATAACAGTTCCAGAATCTCTTATTCTTTTTGTCCAATTTTTCAGTTCTGGTCTTCACCTTCACTCAATCCCAATTCAAAATAATCTTGAAGAGTTTGCCGAAAGATAGTTTGGCAGTCAACCCATCACTGCCTATATTATTATTAATTCCCAAATAAACTATTCATTCATTGAATATCTTTGAGCGAAACAGCATGTAATTGTGTTACGTTTTTAAATACTGTGCGTACATACAATGAGCATAGCGAACAAAATTTCTTTATGGATTAATCCATAATCCTGAACTGGTAAAGATGGCGACAAAATATTTTGTGCGAGCCCGCAGTAAACTGGTAGATTTATTTTACTAAAAGCCTTTACAATTTTTTTAATTTTTTACTTTTGATATAAAATGACAATTGTTGTTGTAGGTGTTTCTGAGATATATTATCTGATTGATCAACCAAGCTAAAAACTCCATCAACATATGGTGAAAATGTGAAAAACTAAAGCGTCCGCATGTTGTGCAGCAATCTATACGTCAATGTGTAGCATCAAACTTCACGAAACTCAGAAACAAGAAAATATAATACGGATCTGTGTACGCATTAATTTCGTCTAACATACCATTAGCAAGATTAAACAATGTTAATTTGAAATCGTTTCTGCAAAAATATTGCAAACATAATATACCTAACGAAAGTACCTTTACGAAAAAATATCTGTCAATCTTGTTACCAGCAAACAATAGCGAAATTCAACATGGTAGGGAATAATTTTATTTATATTATGGTAGATGAAAGTACGGATAAGTGTGGCCGTATATTGCCATTTGTTAATAGGAATTCTTATGAAGATATTGTAGGTAAATCATATTTATTTTGTAAAGAACTTCAAAAAACAAATAATTGACAATTGCCGAATTCGTTCAAGAAGTTTTTTTTTTACCGGAATATACCTTGTAAAAAATTACTAATGTTGTCCGACGCTGCATCATACATGATAAAAGCCTGCGCAAATTTAAAAATTTTTATAGTAATCATTATTCATACCATTGTTTAGCTCATGGGTTCAATCGTGTAGCCGAAGACATTAGGATCAATTTCCTTTGATTAATGATTAATTAGCATGTAAAAAGTATTTTTAAAAGCACCTTTACGATCCAATTTTATACAGGAGCGACTTTCCGTGTGTTAAGTTTGCTCCTGAACGATTATTACGAGATGGGGTCCATGGTTGAGGTGCAATTTTTTTCGGCCTATTATTTTGAAGGAATAAAAAATGTATTCTTGAAATCACTGCTGACTGCATTATCTCTAGAAAACTGTTAAAAAGATAGTAACATCAACAGAATTGCTACAAAACCTTTGTATATTAAGTCAAATTATAGCTTTGTTTCAAGTTCCATTCGTAACTAGGAAACGCAAGGGATGCGCTCTCGGAATCAGTCGAAATAGTAGACGAATTTGATATGCTATGTAAGAAGGTTTAGGGTATCTATGGTATTTATGTATACGATAAATTAAAAAGGTGATAAATAAAAATGCCGAGTATTTGAAATTGAAGAAAGTTAAGAAAATTTGGAAGGTGAGCAGTAAACGATTTCGACTTTAATTTTAGTTTAGATGTATTGCAAGGTTAAAAAGCCCATTTACATTGTGTGTTGAAAAGCTTTCTATTCGAATCATAGTATTCTGATATAAACAAACTTCCTTTTACACAATTTTGAAAAACATTATTATAAATTTTTGATATACGTGTGAAAAAATTTCGTCATAAAGTTAATGTTTAAATTTGCCTTATTTGATTTTATTAAATTTTGCATCTTGTCGCAATTTTTTTTGCATAATTGCCCCAGGTTAATACATATTTCTCAAAAATCTATGCATTATATGCGTATATATTCAGTTTTTCTTTGCATATAATCCGCTCATTATGATCAACCCATACATAATTGTATGCGTCCTTAATCTATTCGATTGCACGTTGTTTGTTTATTGTAACTTTGTTCATTACACAACCGATTTTTATTTTTTGTGTGCCAAAAGATGTCTCAATAAGTTACCGAGGTGAAACAAATCTTCCTTCAAAAAGTTCCTGAATTTTCTTGAAGTAAAGTCGTGTACTTAAAGAGGAGTAACCATTATAGTATTGAATTTAGTGATTTTATTTTAGTCATTTTTAGATGTTTGCAATACTAACAATTACAGTGTTGTACAGTGTTAAGTATTAAATTTGGCAAATATTTCAACGTAGTTCAATATGGCTATGCTGGGCGTACTATTTTATAAATCAATCGAGCTTCTGTAATCTGATAATATCATCGATGTTGGGTAAAAATACTGTTACATAATCAAAGTGTGTAGCGCAATAATTTCTAGTCTACAAACCTTAATTTTTAAAATATTAAAAGAAAATTGCAAGTGTAAGAATGTATTTATAAGAAAGCATGTTCTTATGTGACTGCTCTATGTTGTTAGAATCACATCCGATGTTATTTTATCGCACTCAACGTTGTATGGTGCGCCTATGAGTTAAACTTGAAAATTTCGCACGGAATCAATACACACATATCATAACCGAGCGGACACAGCTTGCGGAACCAAACTTAGGCGAAACTTAAAATTTTGATGAGCACGATTTGCCGAAACGAAACCAACCTGACACTGGAGGCTAACATACCGAGAAAGAAAACAAACAACCAAAAAGAATAAGAAAAGACCACGGGGCAGAGAAATATGATGGGAGGAAGAAACAGATACGACAAGCGAGTGAAAGAAGGAGCTGGCGAACAGAATAAATTATTTAGGCAGACCGAAACGCTAGACGATTTGTGAGAGGTCAGGTCAGTGCTGGAATGCAAACTGCTTACCCATATCATCTTCATTAACAATTCAATCATTTATTAATGCTGTCACTCGGCGCGGTCCATGTCTGGGCTCGTTCTCCTGATACTCTGAATCCTCTTTCTTCTCGTGTATGCTTCGGTGTCTTGGTAATACCATTGTTCGACAGGTATTGTCTATTATTTATCATTTTTCCAATATTGCATGATGTGTACCTGTAGGTTGACCACGCGATATTGTTCTTATAATTGTGATGCCATTCGAACTGCTTTCCAAATAAATTACTATTTGTATCGTAAGCAAAAGGATCTTTTCTTGTATGATGTTGCATTTTTAATGGTCTGTCTATCTTACCGGTAGTAATTATTTTCGCAATGAGTAGAGACCGGATTATATGCAAAGAAAAACTGGAATATATGCATCGATTTTTGAGAAAATATGCATAAACCTGGGGCATATATGCAAAAAAATCGACAATATGCAAATTTTTACATAAAATAAATAAGAGCAGAATTTTAAACATTAACTTATTGCATAAATTTTTCACAACATATTTCTAAAACAATTTATAATTAAATGTTTTTCCAAATTGTGTAAAAGAAAGTTTTGTTTTCTATCAGAATACATATGTTTCGAAATAGAAAAGCTTCTTTCAACATCCACAGATGTAATTGGTGCATTTTTTAACTTTGCAAACATTCTAAACTAAATTAAACTCGAAATCGTTTACTGTTACCTTCCAAAATTTCTTAACTTTCTTCAATTTCAAATACCCCGCATTTTTATTTATCACTTTTTTAAATTTATCGTATATAAAATTCTACTTGTACTCTTAACCTTCTTACATAGCATATCAAATTCGTCTACTATTTCGACTGATTCCGAGAGTGACATCCCTTGCGTTTCTAGTTTACGAATGCAACTTGAAACTTTCTTTAATTGTAATTTGACTTAACATACAAAAGGTTTTCTAGCAATTCTGTTAATGTTACTATCTTTTTACAGTTTTCTAGAGCAATGCAGTCAGCAGTGATTTCAAGAATTACATTTTTTATTCCTTCAAAATTATCGGCGAAAAAAATTGCAGCCTCTAACCATGTACCCCATCTCGTAATAATCGGTTCAGGAGGCAACTTAACACCGGGAAATCGCTCTATATAAAATTGGATTCGTAAAGGTGCTTTTAAAAATATTTTTTTGACATTGCTAATTAAATCATTAACCAAAGGGATTGATTCCTAATGTCTTCGCTACACGATTGAACCCATGAGCTAACAATGTATGAATGATTACTATATTTTTTTTTAAATTTGCGCGGCTTTTATCATGTATGGTGTAGCGTCGGACAACATTAGTAAAATTTTTTTGCAAGGTATACTTCCAGGTAAAAAGAAAATTGATAAACCTTCTTGAACGAATTGGCCAATTGTTACATTATTTGTTTTTTGAAGTTCTTTACAATAAATTAAATATGATTTACCTACAATATCTTCATGAAGAATCCCTATTAACAAATGAGCAATATAACGGCCACACTTATCCGTACTTCAATCTACCATGATGTAAATAAAATTATTCGCTACCAATTGTTGAATTTCTGCTATTGTTTGCTGGTAACAAGATGTGACATAATTTTTTCGTAAGGTATATTATGTTTGCAATATTTATGTAGAAATGATTTCAAATTAAGATTGTTTAATCTTGCTAATGGTATGTTAGACGAAATTGATGCGTTACACAGATCCGTATTATATTCTTCTTGTTCTGAGTTTCGTGAAGTTGATGGTACGCATTGACGTATAGATTGCTGCACACATGCGGATCGCTTTAGTTTTTTACATTTTCCAATATGTGATGGAGTTTTAGCGTGTTGATCAATTGATCAACTTTCTCTCAGAAGACACCTACAACAACAATTGTCATTTTATATCAAAAGTTAAAGAATTTAGAAACAATTGTAAAACTTTTAGTAAAATTAAACTTACCAGTTTACTGCAGGCTCGACAAAATATTTTTCGCCATCATTTACCAGTTCAGGATATGCTTAATCCATAAAGAAATTTGTATCGCATAACTCATTGTATTACGCACAGTATTTAAAACGTAACACAAATTACATGCTGTTTCGCTCAAAGATATTCAATGAATGAATAGTTTATTGGGAATTAATAATAATAAACGTATTTACCACATCCCTTCTGCTAGGCGAAATTAAACACGTGTAGTTCTTGGAAAAAGTATTAGAGAAACCAATGGAAAAGATTTATCGTTCTGAGAATTGTCGGTTGTCGATCTACATTAGAAATCACTAGGAATTTTTACTAATAAAAAGGATAAGAAAAGGCTTAAATATGCAATATGCAATCACTAATTAGCGCTAATTAACTTCAATTAGTGTAATACGTCTACATATAGACTATAATTAAAGATATGCAGAAAATAAAATATATGCACTTTGCATATAATCTAGTCTCTAGTAGTGATGAGCGAAACTGTGACTCTTAAATCACGTTGTGAGTCGTGAAAGCGATTTACAAATCACAGTGATTATAAACGGTGATTGTGATCACTGTATTGACTCATCGATATCAAATCGTGTTTCGTGTATACTTCTCATTACAGGTCTACAGGTGCTCTGGTATTGTAAACTTGCCGGAAGTTCTTTTTACCGTTGTAAAAAACGACCTTTTTTTTTTTTTTAGATATCACATAGATTCTTTCATCCGAAGATTTCAATAATCGGAATATCCGAGGCTATGTGATATCTAAAAAAAAAAAAAGGTCAAAAAAAGGTAGTCAGCTAAAGCAGTAAACATATACAATGGCGTGCGCATAACCTGCCACCTAATTCAATTTGTGGCGCAGTCCGTAGGATAGCAATTGTTAGTATCTACACTGAGAAAGAAATTGCATTAAATGAAAGTTTTATAACTTTCGGTTTTTATACTCATAGTGAACGAGAAAGAATACCTTTTCTCAAGGCAAAGGTGTTTGTTTTTAATTTTAAAAAGTAGCGTGCTGTTTTTGCCGGAATATTATTTTCTTCTTAAGTACATGCTTTTCGACGAAAAAGTACCGTAATTAAATGGAATGCACCTAGTTTTGATTAATATATTTTATAATTTCTGTATAACCTTCTGTTTAAGTAAGATAATACACATTACAATATTATATTGTTATTATTATGTACATATTTAACAACATATTTAGTTTCTTTTAGGTATTATTGATATTAAATACAGTATATAAATAAAAAAAGCTGGACGTTTTGATTTATTTGCGTGGACACGCATGTATACATTGATTTAAAACTTTTGCCTTTTAACGGAAAATGCAAGCACCTGTATTCAAGCTGATGCTTTTTTACGCGGAAGTATTTAGTTTTATTCATGTTCCCACGTGGATAAGTCTCAGATACACAAACAGTAATGGAACAAAAGTGAATATTTTTCGCGCGAGGTTAAAGAAATTTCAGGATATAATTGGAATCTTTTCAGTTCATGCTGATTTACTTATTAAGCAAGGAATTTTACAGTCTTGATTCAATGAATAAACAAAATTTAGGTTAGTAGATTATTTGAAGCTAGCGCAGTATCTATTTATTAATTTAACTAAATATTTACATGGAAGTAAAAATAAATATCGCATTTTATTTTCGTAATAGCAGTTTTCTCCTCATATAGTACAGCAGATGAGGCAGATTTACTTTATGTGTAGTAGAGAAATTGTCGCATAAATGACGCATCTCCTATTTCATTTCCAGTAACAGTAATATTTCGCAGAAAATAGGGCTGGAAACTACGATCGTAACATACTAATCTGTGTATTTTAATATAGAACAACATCTGATAGAAGTCATCGCCATTGAAAGGACGATTTCCTTAACGACACACTGGAGTGCTAGGGTGGTAACTGCGACCAACTCCCTATACTACTAGGATTTACAACATTCTAACGGCAAATCTCTCCTTAGTGCATAGGTTTTTGGAGATAATTCATTTTCATTTCGATTGAAAATGATCACAGCATTTTGTTGTGTTTACGCTTAAGTCTAAAATGAATAAATGTTATAAGAAAAGGAAAAACCTCTTGAATCAACATGCTTACGGTTTTTTGCCTATCTGCATAGTTTGCAAGGTCAAAATAAAGGCGACTTGAATCAACTATCAATATCTTTCACTTAAAAGAATAAATTGTTTAAACGAAAAATATATTATTTCCGAAGAAATGCGTAAATTTAAAATTGTATTCCTTTTCAAGCAAACACCATCGGTCATAAGGTAAAGTCAGGTAAGTGTGTAACCGGGGCAAGTGTGTAGTTTGTTTATATTTATTTTTAAAATTGGAATACGGACGTCCTCTTGTTATAATACTAATGTACTAAACTTCATACTAGTTTTACAAACAAAAGTTCGCATCTCCTAACGTGTAATAACTTGAATATCTTGTGAATATATCAGACCTTATTAAACAGGCATCAGTTTACTATTACACACTTGGCCGTACTAAAGGATAATGCTATTAATATATAACATGCAGAACGATTACACACTTGCCCCATTTTGCTGGGTATGTATGTATGTAAGTAATAGAAGGGTGGTGTTACACTGCGACCTAAAAGATCTATTGTGTCCCCTATTCTTGCTGCTTTACAGCTGGCCTTCCAATCCTATTCCTTTTAAAAAGTGTAGGATGTCAGAGGGCCCCAGTCTAGGTAAGTCTCCCTCTTCGATTTCACATGTACCCAGGTACAATGCCCTCGGGTTGCACAGTGCTACGCAATTTGAGAGGAGGTGGATGGATGTTTCATCCTATTCCCCACAGAATCTGCATTCAGGATCTTTTTCCAATCCAAGCTTACTCAGGTGTCCTTTCAGTCTACAATGGCCTGAAAGTATTCCTGTTAATATGCGAACATTGTTCTTACTCAGGTTGATGCATTCTGTAAACCTCTTCTGGTTATAAGTTCCCAGAAGAATTTTACTTTGCCTCATTCCCTGGAGATTTTCCCAGTAACTTGATTTCTCTCCATTTCCATTTTTAGTTTTTCAGTATTGTACTGCTACTTAACCGCAAAAGGGTTCAGGCCCTACGAAAGGCATTCCAGCCCCTTTTTTGCGAGGTTATCCGTTATTTCGTTTCCTTCCACTCCTGTGTGACTTGGAACCCACAGGAGGGTTACTTTATTTCTTTTGCCTAGCTCATTTAGTTTCCCTAGGCTGATTTCATATGAGTTCAGCGCCTTGATGGCTGCTTAACTATCAGACACGATGATAATCTCCTGCTTCCGATAGTTCCTTTCCATAATGAACTGAACACATCTTCCACTAGCGTGTATTTCCGCCTGAAATATACTTGGGTATTTTCCCAAGCTTGCGAAATATGTAGTTCTAGGCCGTATATTCCTATTCCAGTTCCTTCTGCCGTTTTGGAGCCATCAGTGTACCATTTGATGGCATTTCTATTCAAATTCAAGATGGTGTTATGATCCCACTCGCTCCTGTTACTTAGCTTTATGGTGAATTCTTTCACAAAGCTAAATTTTTTTAACATATCATCCCGGGGCATATCCCAGGTTTGATCACCGTCAGGAGATTGAGGCCTATGCCTAATCATTCCTTCCTTGACCATTCTTGGTGCTGTTCTTTTCGCCACACCCTCTACTACTATGTGGAGGGGGCCAAGATCCAATACTACTTCAATAGCTGCTGTTGGGCAGGTTCTCATAGCCGCCGTTATGCATACACATGCTAATCTTTGCACTTTCGAGAGGTTAGTTCTCGCGGTGGCCAGATTAGTTCTTTTGCTCCATGCTACTGATGCATAGGTGATGATCGGTCTCACTATCGCTGTATACATCCAAAGCAGTATTTTTGGGTTGCATCCCCAATTTTTCCCTGCAAAGTTTCTGCACACCATCAGAGCTCTTTTGGCCTTGTTGGTTACTTCAACTTCATGTTTGTTCCATAGAAGCTTATTGTCTAGGGTAAGGCCTAGATATTTAACTTCTGCTTTCCATTCTATATTTTGCCCATCCCGTTTTATGGTTCTAAGATTGGATTTTCTTTTCCTGGTAAATGCTACTAGGGTTGTCTTGGTGAATTTTGCTGGGTAAGTGTGTAGTATTGACAGTGTTTAAAATTTCTTTTTTTTCTAGTAAACCGTTGATAATTATAAAAGGCGTACCTATTGAAGGCTTACAACTGGGCATATATTACGTACTTCTATGTGTAAAATTTATCAAAATGTTTTATTATGTGAACAGTGCTACATTTTCTTCACACTATGCAATTTTTACTACACACTTACCTGACTTTATCTTATAGAAAATGCAAAAACTTTTTGTTTAATGCAATTCCTTTTAAATGAAAAGTATATTTCTCTCAGCGTATTGGAAATATGGATCAATACATTTAAGATGATGAACGGACTCTCATTATTCTTCGTCTCCTTCTTCTTCGTTATAGACTTCACGCTCTATAACTACCCTTCCAGAAAAAAATAAATGAAAATATAAATCACCACGAAACAACATTATAAGAAATAACGTTAATACGGCCATACTTCACGTGCGTTTCATTACACAGCAACCGTAATACGGTACCGAACATACGTACGCGCATCATAAAGACGGAGAACCTTTCCTCCAATATTATTTCTCGACGACCAGTGAATCATCTCCTCCCTGGACGGACGCCGGGACTCGAGTCGCACGAGAACATCCATTCGCAGCGGGCCGTCGCGTCCGTACAATACGTTCTCCGGTTCATATCGGTTTTTTATATGTTCCGTTGGCAGGCAATAAAGATGGAGGACCTAATTTTCGGGCCAGAAATCTCCGCGGCCATTTATTAGGCGGATTGGGACGAGGAGTAGCTACGCTGCTGACCGCCTCGGTACTCGAGAAATTGCCCTATAAATAATCGTGAACGCAAGCATGAAGCAGATCTCTGGCTCCTATAACGTGAACTCGTCCGCTGTGTATTTATCAAAAAGTGCCCCGGGCGGAAAGAAAAATGACAATGCGATGGAGTTCACGAAATGTACTGAAAACTTTTCGTTCAAGTCAGCAGTGCTCTATGATAAATACTCTACGACTATGACAAACAAATGGAAGTCACTTTCACACTAGTGCAGTTTATCTTGCTCCATTCTTGAACAACAACTCAACTTGTTAAACACTGCTTCAAAGTTTCTTAACTAACAAAGCAAAGTCACTTCCGATTTTGATAAGATTTTGCAGGCACGTGTAGCAGTAAAAAATAATCGACCTATTTATATTCTATTTAGCTGCTGATATTCACTTATAGGGGAGATATAGGCCCCTAAAGTTATACACCTAAAACAAATTCCTACCCTACTAATACTCGCAAAAGAGTTTCTGGCCCTGGGATATACAGTTTTTTTGGGCACACAAATTTTAATTTTGAATTGAAATTGGATTGAATCTTTTATATTATATATATCAGCGCTTACTACCACTAGATGAATATTTTTAATGACAAAGATATTTAGTTGGCTATATTCATTCATTCATTTGTGACGAGTATTTTAATACCATTTTCTTATGTGATGTATTGTCCCATTTACATTTTTACATTTTTACATTGTTTATTTTAATCTATTAATACAGGGTTTTCCACGGAACTGGCTGGTTAGAAGTTTTCCGACTTAACGAAATTCCTCAGTTTTAAAAAATTGGGGTTTGCAACAATTTTGCACTTACTTTCTTTCTAAAATATTTTCACCTTTTTTGCACTTCGTTAACGGAATCGCCACGAACTTTGTTATTTTAAATGGAACACCCTATTATATATTATATATTTGAATTTACCATAAAATTCTATGACGATTACCATTAGGGTATCTTATACTTAATCTTCAACTGTTTCTAAAATATTACGATTTTTGTTAAAATTTTGACATTTACATTGTTGTATGTAATTGATTAATTCTCACTTGATTTAAGTGTCAGAAATCTCCGACTTTGAAATCAACAAGTACTAACATTGTTTTACCAAAACGTAGAAAAAAAATTCAGTGACATTATACAGGCTGTGTAAAAATTAGTGATCCAAGAATTTTGAATGTTGCAAAACTTAATTTTTTCAAATAGAACACCCTGTACATTTTTCTATTTTTGGATGTACAATTAAATTCTATACCGATTTGCTGTAGCATTCCCTATACCCATCTTCAGTAGTTTTCTTTTAAATTACTCGTTTTGTTTATTACCGCTTTCAAATGGCCGAATAATTTCTATCTGGTGGGCCATGACATTAACATCACAACAATTTATTATTATTAGTAAGTATTATTGTTATAATCATTGTTTGTTACACGTCGCGTGTTCAGATAAATGCATATTATTATGGAACTTATGAATTAGATAATGAAAAATATTGAAGGAGCTTATTTTAACCTGGATACTTTAAATTTATTTTACATTCACTGAGAATGCAGAATGAACTTATAGAGAATCTATGGTAATTATAGGAATTTATTTTCGGCTAATATATCTAATAAAATTCAGAAAACTTTGAAATAATACATTACACAGATTACACACTGTACGCAACTTTCGGTACTACGAAGCAAGATTCAATGATTCTTGTGACGAGAACGTTTGATGAATTAGACCCAGTTGAAATAGAGAAGAAGTATAAGGCGACACATTAAGATGTCGAATAATAAAATGCTTGGACGTAAACGGAATTCACATTGGAGCATTTTTTTGATGCTCTATGTCATGGTTCAAGTTTATGCTGCTTATAAATTGCATTTGTTAAGTATGCATGTATCTAAATATTCTTCATAAAACCTTTATAATTTTGAAAATACTTTAATATATCAAAAACTTTAAAACATTTGTCTGACAAGCACACTACGTTGTAGTGAAACAATTATTGTTATGTTGTCGTCGTTATCGTTTATGCCATTTCCCTTCATTTGAAACCAAGCTATTAAGAGAAATCATTTCAAATTTTCTGGATTCCGTTAGATATATTTAACAACCAATAAATTCCTTTAATTACATTGAATTCTCTATAAGTTCTTCCTGCATTCTCAGTGAATCTAAAATAAATTTATAGTATCTAGGTTAGAATAAGCTCCTCCAATATTTTTCATTATCTAATTGATAAGTTCCACAATAATATTCATCGATCTGAACACGCGACGTGTAACAAACAATGATTATAACAATAATGCTTACTAATAATAATAAATTGTTGTGATGTTAATGTCATGGCCCACCAGATAGAAATTATTCGGCCATTTGAAAGCGATAATAAACAAAACGAGTAATTTAAAAGAAAACTACTGAAGATGGGTATAGGGAATGCTACAGCAAATCGGTATAGAATTTAATTGTACATCCAAAAATAGAAAATGTACAGGGTGTTCTATTTGAAAAAATTAAGTTTTGCAACATTCAAAATTCTTGGATATGTCACTAATTTTTAAACAGCCTGTATAATGTCACTGAATTTTTTTTCTACGTTTTGGTAAAACAATGTTAGTACTTGTTGATTACAAAGTCGCAGATTTCTGACACTTAAATCAAGTGAGAATTAATCAATTACATACAACAATGTAAAACAAAAATCGTAATATCTTAGAAACAGTTGAAGATAAGTATAAGATACCCTAATGGTAATCGTCATAGAATTTTATGGTAAATTCAAAAATATAATAATATATAGGTGTTCCATTTAAAATAACAAAGTTCGTGGCGACTTCCGGTTAACCGGAAGTGCAAAAAAGGTGAAAATATTTTAGAAAGAAAGTAAGTGCAAAATTGTTGCAAACCCCAATTTTTTAAAACTGAGGAATTTCGTTAAGTCGGAAAACTTCTAACCAGCCAGTTCCGTGGAAAACCCTGTATATTATATATAATTGAAATATTTATATTTAATATATAAAGTTTATTACTGTATTCATGTGTATCATTACTTCCTATCTATGCTATGTTTTAAATAAGTGCGAAATTGATAAAATGCGTAAATATTAATAATAGATAATGTATCTACTTTTTATTAACGAGTCATATTATAAATACTAAACCACTTTAATAATTTCCTTGTTGCCAATTGTATTACGAAACAGAACATCAATAAAATGCAAATAAAAAAATGCACACAGCATTTCATTTGACTGGGTAAAATGTACTTATAAATTACAATTTCTTTTATATTTGCTTAGATTACATACCTTGTATCATAATCATTTATATTGACCGCCCTAGAATTATTTTTGGATTTTGGCGCACTGAACTACGCAATGACAAATAATAAAATACCAGCTAAGTAATACGGTACTTACATTTGCGCAATGAACATTACATCTTAGAAGAAGCCTTCTTCCTTTCGCTGATACGAAGATGCTTTTTCCTTTTTGACGAGTATTTTTAATTAATTTTTAGATAATGCGGTTTGCTACTTGTAAGAAAGTAAATATTCTTCGTACAATAACTGCAGTGCTAAGTCAGTTCCAGAGAGAAAAATTTTAAGGTACTTGACCACAGGTTTGCTATATCTGTGTGTGTGTTGATGTTGGTTTGTGACAGTGATGTGGCATCCTGACTCATTTATTACAAGTTACTCTATAGGAAGTTCTATTGTAAAATCATAGATACAGGTGTAGAACACTCAATGAAACGTAGCGAATACTCTAGACAATCTTAGCAATTGATTTTGGGCACATGTAATATAGAAGGCAAACAATTCATACCATTCAAAAAGACAAGAGGTATCTTTGTTGTCGATCTGACAATCGCTTGAGGTTTATTCCTGCAATCACGTGTTCTACGAATGCTCTTCACATTTGTGCATACCTCGAGATAATTCAGTTCTCGAAAAACAGCAGTTACTCAATTTACAAAATAAGTCACTGATTCATAGTACTGATTATAGTATCAGTGCTATAAATATTTATTTTGAATTAATAGCTTTCTTGTAGCCTAGTTAAATCAAATAAAATTACTATTAATACCTTATTAATTAAAAAAAAAAACATGAAATAGTGTTACTCTACACATTCAAGTTCATATAACGGACTAACTAATATTTGTAAATATCATTTCTGTAGCGCACTCAATTCGACGCTTGAGCTACCGCCCTAGTTATGGTTGTCCCAGCGGACGAGATCAAAGAGAAAACGCATTTGTCTCGTTCGGACGCTATTTGCTATCAGAATGAAATGAAAAAAAATGGTTTAATATTAGTAAGTACCGCTGAACCGTCGTCCTTGATCACTTTTTTATTTTTCCTTTTTGGAAGTCAAATAGAACCAAACAAAAAATTTAAAAAATAAAACGTTGGCGTAATTTTAAATACTGTTTTCAAAACAATCTCTTTATCAAATTTAGAATATTTTGATTGGTATGTCTAAAAACAGCGGAAGAAAATCCGCGCCATCTACTGGCAGATAATCTCATTAAAAGGCCGTTCAGATTCGCCTTAATGACAATTTATTACACGTCTGTCATGTGGAATCTAGTGTGGCTAACCTTTAGTGACATTTTTGCCTGCAACGGACGGAAGCGCAAAAAGAACATCTATTGGTATCTTATTTACATTTTCAGAGCCAGTGTTTGCTACTTTATCGCCTCTCAGGGTTTCTTCCGGTGCTTTTGAATCACCCTGTATATAGATCTTATAACAATTGGAATGCTCCCACTCTAATTACTTGGTATCTTGGTATATAAACATTCATAACCAGTTATTCAACTTGATTGCAATATTTCCCCGTAGGATGGATAAATACAGCAAATGATACACAATATTTGCTAAGCTTGAAGCACAATTTGATAAACGGTCACCCGAAAAAAACCAACCCACCAAACTAGAAATACTAAAATTCCCTGGCGCATACGTAAACTCTCCTTGCCAACAAGTTAGGATTAATAAATCTGCTCGTTAATAATTCATGCGATGGCCGGCAGATAGCGCGCTAGCGCAAGGATTGTTATGAGCATCGCAGACGCCAGTCCGCATTCCTTTGTTTTTCTATCTCTCGCCCCGATACGGCGTCCGTATCACGGATTACGTTTTTTATCTTCCACAAAGAGAGAAATATGGGGTACGCTGGCATTATAAAAGCGCTGCGGTTGAAAAGTATGGACGTGTGTAGCCTCAATAGAAACGTGGAAAAAAAAATATTGGAAGGGCAAGTGTAGATAAAGGTTGTTGGTATCAATGAATATATTGTCCTGGTTTCATTGAGACGACTTTACTATACTGTCTTGTGTCGTCCCTTTTGTCATTCATGGATGGGGAATTTTATCTTGATCGTAAGTGCTGGTCCGGTATAAGTCTATTAGTTAAACTGGTGCGTTCTGGAGATCTGAAAGATTAAGATATTGTAGAACGTGCTCGGTGTATTATAGTCGATTACTACGGAATAATTATGGTGGTAATTGAGGAATTAGTAGATCAATAACGATGTCGATTTTGAAAGGTGTTTTCATGATGAACCCAACGATTGATTTTCACCGAATTATATGAAATCATTACCAGAAATCAGTATTAATCAAATAACATAAATATATATTAGTTTTTTTTTAATCTATTTATTTTTTATTTCACAAATCCTTAACGATAATTGATTTTTTTACTTCACTTTACTTTATACCTAACAACAATAATAGTTTTTTATTCACTAACAGTTACAAACCAATGACAGGACAATTAGAATTCTTTTAGGCATGCATATATCAAAAACAAATAACCTATTTTTTGACGGACAATCGATTGGCGCAGAGAAAGTTAGGGATTGTTAATTAAAAAAAATGGGCTACCATAAAATGAAGGACAGATATTATTTTCAAATGAAAAGAATCCCATTATACCAACTGCAAACAACCTAGAAGCTCGTGAACCACTACATAATGCAAAGTTATTAAAAAAAGCGAATATCTTGTAAAGCATAAATCTTATTAGGTAAACTTGACATAAAATTCAGAGTAGAATCCAAAATTTGAAATAAAAATATTACCTTTGTATTTGCAATACTTTGTATTGGCAACTACTTCCGGTATAAGAGAAAAATATCGGAAGTCGGAAATATTTTAGCTAAACACATCTAACTAACTGCATAATTAATAAATAACGCGAAGAAATACAGGGTGTCGCAGCGAGATTGTTCGTTAGAAGTTTATGGGGTGCTAGCCAAAATAAAAATTTGAAAATTCAGAATTAAATATAATCGTTTGCTTTCTCTTTAAGTAAAATATTTTCGGATTTCTAGCGCTTCCGGTAATACCGGAAGTCGCCATCTACTTCCTTATTTTAAATTGAACACCTGTATATTATTACATATTTGTGTTTACCTATTCTTTAAGCTTCGTAAATAACTTTACTTTTTCTAATTTAATCCCGCCATTCTGGAGTTATTTCATGTTTTCTAAAAAAAAACTGCTCTAGCAGACATTTATTTAAAAAAATCAGAGAATACTTGATTTTTGGGTTTTCAATCTGGGATCCAGATAATGCTTAAACAACATGTTGTTATAGTAGGTCGAAAACAACTGTCTACATTGTTGGGTTACTTTACTATGTATGGCAAGTTAACTTTTCGAAATTTTGAAGAACCGAATCTAATTTTTCCAAATGGCATCTCCCATATTTTATTACTTAGTCGTTTTCGGCGTCTAATTTTAAATTTTTTGTATCCCACATGTCCAATGCTTGAAATCGATAGTTTAAGAGATAATTATGATTTTTTGTAAAATGCACGCATATTTCTCAATGGATTGCTGTGATACGCTGTCAAAGTAGAGCGAACCCAAACTGAGAAGTATATATGCAGTGTTGCCAATTGACAGAAGACATATTTCACTAGATGCGATTATAATTCCACCGGAAAATCACTAGAATTGAGAAAGGATTATTTTATAAAGTATTTTGAGAAAAGCAAAAAGAAATATTTTATATATGTAATTAATAGTTTTTTACTATAAACCCCTATTATTTCAGTTTTTATTATATTTTTATGAATTTAATACAACATTTATTAGGTAGTCGTCAAATATTAATAATTTACAACAATGTACAACTATAACCGTGTTTTATAAAATCATAATATGTATCCTTATTTATTTTATTATTTTATTTTGTACTTTTATTTATTTATTTACATATATATGAATATATGCAATCAAAGTATAGGAAAACCAAGTAGCGTCACTCATATTTTTATAAATTGGTTTTTAGGGAAAATTTTTGATGACCTCCTACTATTTGGTTTGTACATTCTGCGCGAAATTTAAAAATATATATGTATGTTTGAATTAAAATGTAGAATTAAAATTAAAATCATCCCCATATAAACGAAAATACACTCCAACATTCGAGAAGAAACATTAATAGCCAAATTTAAATTTCCCGCCACAATTTTTAGTGAATTCAACGTAAAGGCATTAAAATAACTATTGATGTGGTACAAAATGATGGGGAATTTTATGTATCAACATTGAAGTTGCTAAGAATAATTGCGGGAAATTTAAATTTGGCTATTAGGGAAGCTAAATTGCAAAAGACTTATCTAGATTCCATATCATAGAATAGAAACATTAGACTTACATAACATACATTATACGGTACAAAATAAAATGGCGACTGAAATTTATCTTTGCGAGAGTGACGCTACTTGGTTTTCCTATAGTTTGATATAATTTACTCTTCGTGTTCAATGAATTCACTAGATTTATTACTAAAATTAAAGAAAACCCACTAAACTTTTGACTAGCCACTAGAATATGATTTGTGTACACCAGACGTGGTTTCAATGCACCAGATTTGGTGGAAAATTCACCAAGTTGGCAACACTGTACATATTTCGTCATAGTAATGTCGACGTAGAATAAAGGAACTAAAGTCATGAGTGGCGGGGGTGAATCTTTTACAATAGAAATTACAGTAAATATATACATCTGTCAAAGTGACAGGAACCTGTATCTTCGATTTTATATTTCGTGGTTTTGTGAAAATAGCATAATAAGACTAATATGCAAATATTAGTTCTTAAATATGAATGAAAAAGGAACATTGTACGGTGGAAGCAAAAATACAAATTGTGAAATACACGAAAGAAAATTCCACAAATTCGCGCAAATTCAAAGATAGGTGCTATTTTGAATTTTGACAGATCCGTCGTTCCTGTCTCTGAACTCAAAACTTATATACCCATAAAGCTAGCATAATATACTCTTTCGACGATTCCATATATACTTCTAATTTTGGGTTCACTATACCAATTTATTACGTCATGTTTAACTATGACCTAACATAGATTGTGGCGAATTCTCTTGACAGCTAGATTACAGTTTACTTTATTGTTGAATCTTTGAAATGATTGTAGAAGTAAAGGTTATTCCCACCGTTGCCAGATTTTTTTATTTACTCAGCTTGGTGGACTAGATGTTGTTTTGTATCGTATATGGAATCACAAAATAAATATTATTTAAAAACATTTTTCCATCCAGCGACATCTGTGTTTCTATTGTGCAATCCGTCGTAGTGTACTATTTTGACAGCTAATGTACAATTTAAGCCGACATCCTTTGGAATTATATTGCATAAGAACGATTATAGTGCCCCCATCGATTTTTTTTTTTCAGAATCACTCTTTAAAACTCCCTCTTAAGGCACCTAACGGGTAATTATTAAATGCCATTTGAAAAAATTTAGATATAGGGTTCTTCAAATTTCCGAAAAGTTAACGTGTCATACTAAAGTAATCCCACAATCTAGACAGCTGTTCTCGGCGTCAAAACATACTCCAACATCTTGTTTAAGCATATTCTGGATCCTAGATTTCCATTAAGTGTTCCCTTATTTTATGAGTAAATGTCTGCTGGAGCAGATTTTTTTTAGAAAAAATGGAATATTTACTTCCAAAACGACCAAATCAGATTACAAAAAGTAAAGGTATCTATAAAGCTTCCAAATATGTAAAAATATACAGGGCGTTCAATGTAAAATAAAAAAATAGATGGTGACTTCCGGTATAACCCTATACAAAACTTCTAACGAAAGGTCTCGCTAGACCCTTAATACTAACCAAGGCCGTATCACCGGTGCATATAAACAAACATTACCTCACTGCAGTTACTTAGTTAGAATTTTTCACTTGGAGTTCCTACAGTTACTCTCTTTAGAATACTGTATTCCAAATTCCAAACGTTAATAATAGTCGAAACTAATAAAAAAAAAACTATCAAGACAACACCCTTCATAAATCAGGTAGTTTCATCCTAACTGCATGGTCAATAAATAAAAAAAAATGCCACGGAGCACCACCTAACGAAACAATGCCAAGAATGTGAATCTATATTAGCATATTCAACTAATTATGTGTGGGTTATCCGTATAGACACGTGCTGCGTATATTTTGGACGTACAACTACAAAGATCGAAAGGGCAAGAAGGATACGGACAAGTTAGGTTACGGACTCACTGTAGGGTGTATCCTCTATGGGGAGTCGAATAGTTCGGTTTCTAATTAACCTGATAGATAGTGTTAGACGTGGACATTGACTAACATGATGTAATGTTGGAGAAGTGACTGAAATATTTTAATGAATGAATGTGCTGAGAAAATAGGCTGGTTTGCTTTTGGAAATTATTAATAGATGGATGTCAAATTATTTTGACTTATTTGAGGAAATATACCTTATTCTTACACTGAGAGATGTATTAAATTTGTAAAAAATAGGGATTCAACATTTTTTTTTTGTTTTGGTTGAATACAGTTAAAGAAAAACGATTGTTATTAAGGTAACAGAATGCACAATGGTTCGAATTTAGTTGAAAACGGAACTAATTATTTTTTTTATTAAATCAAGCATTGCAAAAAGCTGCAAAGCTTGCAGAATACATTATTTTATCAGTTATTTTATACGTCTAGTGTACTGATGTATGTTAATATACAGGGTGTTAGGTAAACATGCGATATAAATTCCTTGGCCTATTCTAAGAATACTTTGTCCTATGATAATTTTTGAGAAACCAGTTTAAAAAATATTTTATTTTATTATCAAAAAGTACATGTGAAGTTGCTCAATCTACAATAAATGTTCGAAATGGCTTGCTCCAGCCTGGAAGCATTCAGTCTTCTCGTCATTGACTGTCGAACTCTTTCAACACACCAGGGTCGTTTCTAATTGAGTTACACCCAGCAATTATCCGATTTCGCAAATCGTCCAAATTCTCCACTGGAGTAGCGTAAACTATTGACTTCAGAGATCCCCAGAAGAAATAATCTGGGGAGTTTAAGTCTGGGGATCGAGCAGGCCATGCGTGTGGTCTACCTCGACCAATCCAGCGATCTCCGTATGTTGCTGTTAAAAAAATACGAGCTACTAAACTGAAATGTGGTGGTGCACCATCGTGCATAAACCACATTACAATTCTTGTTGCGTATGGTACATCCTCTAGAAACTCAGGCAGCGTTGCTTCCAAAAAGTTGCGGTCCACCACGCCAGTAAGTCTTCCTGGTAAAAATACCGGTCCAATTAGATAGTCACCCACAATTCTAACCGAAACAATCAACGAGAACTGATGTTGAAAGCGATCTTCAAATACCTCATGCGGATTTTCATCTGCACGCACATGGTTATTATGAAAATTCTTTATTTGATTTCTTGAAAAACTGGCTTCATCGGTAAAAAGAATCTGTGTCAGGAATAGAGAGATGCGAACTAATGTTTGCAATATCCATTGACATAATGCAATACGTGGAGGAAAATCAGCAGGCAGTAGTGCCTGAACTCGTTGAATGTGGTATGGTTACAACAAATATCCTCTATCATCTCCAGCACATTCTGTTCCAATTGTACCGTTCTTGCAGTCATTGATCTTCCTGGCCCCTCCACTTCGTTTCATTGAGCCTGTTTCACGAAGACGTCGAAGATTTTTCGGTCGGGAACATTACGGGCAGGAAATCGTTCAATGTACAATCGTCTAGCTTCTAATGAGCTGCCATCAGCAAGTCCACACATGAAATGCATGTCAGTCATCTCGGCGTTTGTATACATCATGACAGGGGATTTCACTAACTATTAAAGACACGTCAAACAGCCAAACGTCACTCAATCTAAACAAATGCGACCCTTGAGACGTATTCAAATGAAATCCACTACTGATAAACTCATTGGCGTACACCATATTTTTATTTACATTAATAATTTCAACGAATATCGAATATGGTTGTCGCAAATTTCGTTCGCCCTGTATCTTCGAAACAAAGGGGTTTTTCAAAAATCATCATAGGACAAAATATTCTTAGAATAAGTCAAGAAATAACCTCTTGAATTTTTGCAGCATGTTTACCTAACACCCTGTATACTATCAATTTTCAAATGATCAAGTAGAAGCACGTAAAAATTTTATATGTTTTTACAGACACTTCAAGCTATCTTTGGTAATTTTTGCAGATCGGGGACTTGTGAGTTTTTTTTACATATCTCACTAAAACCAAAGTTTGGATCGTAAATGGACGTAACTTCCTTTCCCCTGATCTCGTCTCTTCACCCCACCCTCCTCCAGTAGGAAATCGCGATATGCAATGTTCATTCCCTGACGGTGACGTCCGCTTTGATCTCGAAACACACTTAGCGCCCGCTGCGAATAGTAGGGAGGGTCGAAAAATGTTCGTCGCCTTGTTGTCGAATAACGATAATGCGTCAAGGAGAAGAGAGAAGGGAAATTCTATAAATAATAATAACTCTTGCGTTAACATTGCCTTAAACGTGGTGGGGATTTTGAGACATTGGTGGTGGTCACGTGCCAGAGAAAAATGAAAATATACAGGACGTTTCTGGAATGTGCACCCTTCCCATATTGTAACACAATTAATTTTCTTTTCATTCCCTTCTATGTTATCATATTATTGAATTATAAACAGTATTTTAAATAAAAAAGCCGGACGTTTTGGTTTATTTGTGTGGACACGCATATATACATGGATTTAAAACTTTTTTCCTTTTAACAGAAAATGCAAGCACCTGTATTCAAGCTGAGTGCTTTTTTACGCGGAAGTATTTTAGTTTTATTCATGTTCCCACGTGCAGAAGTCTCAGATACACAAACAACATTGAACAACAGTCAATATTTTTCGCGCGAGGTTAAAGAAATTTCATAGATAATTGGAATCTTTTCAATGAATGCTGATTTACTTATAAGCCGTGAAACTTTACAGCAGTATATAGTGTTTGAAGGTTTTAAAACTGTTATACACGGGAAAAACGATCTTGTTGTTTTCAACCATTTTTCATGCATTTGGTTACAGTTACTAAATTATTACTTGATTTAGGAATATTAAAAATATTCCTGTATTTAATCAAACAAATAATTTGGTTATTAGTAGATTTATTTGAAGCTAGCCTAGTATTTATTAATTTAAATAAATATTTACATGGGAATAAAAATAAATATCGCATTTTATTTTCGTATAGCAGTTTTTCCCCATATAATACAGCAGATGAGCAGATATACTTATGTGTAGTAGAGAAATTGTCGCATAGATGGCGCATCTCCTATTTCATTCCAGTAACAAATAATATTTCGCAGAAAATAGGCTGGAAACTACGATCGTAACATACTAATCTGGTATATTTACTATAGAACAACATCTGATAGAAGTCATCGCCATTGAAAGGACGATTTCCTTAACGACACACTACACTGTACAAAAAGTTGCAGTAAAATTACATGTAAAATCGTTCGTAACAAAGTTGCCTACAATTTTACAGGTAAATTTGCTTCAT
This sequence comes from Protaetia brevitarsis, assembly GCA_004143645.1. Classification (NCBI taxonomy): domain Eukaryota; kingdom Metazoa; phylum Arthropoda; class Insecta; order Coleoptera; family Scarabaeidae; genus Protaetia; species Protaetia brevitarsis. The sequence goes on along the minus strand of RXPK01001102.1, from coordinate 65,794 downwards.
AAGGTAAAATTTCTACCATCTAGTAAATTTCACATGCTGATGTGCTTTTCAAAGATTGTACTGTAAAATTCGTATGTAATATTTATATGAACTCTATATTTACCGAACACTGAAGTAATTTTCATATGTATTTTTATAGAGAGAGCAAGCAACTTACCTAATTCTTTTATAGCACCTAATAGGTCATACTGAATCGCTCAACCAGGGATCAAGAATGAACACGCTTACGCGAAACCTACGATTGTTTGTGACGTACATGATATCATTGAGCCAGTAATAAGTTTGACAAACGAATAGAATTACCTACGCGCACAGATAAATAATCCAACAACCAATCACATTGCGGGGTATGAATTTCGTATTTTCCATGATATCTATAGTTTTATCCGAAAATTCAAGTAAAAACAAATAAATATAAAAGATCCTCATACTTTTACAGCAAAATTCATAACTTACTAGTAAGATTACTTTTAAAGTGCACTAAATACCCCAAAAAAATGTCAATTTTACACTTTTAAGTAAATTTTGAGAGTAAATACAAAATTGTACATGTTTTTCCCTGTATTTTCCTTTTGAATTTTTGTTACATCTTAAACTTACATGAAAAAGCTATAAATTTCACCGAAATATCTTTTTTCATGTTAAATATTCTAGAAAAAACATGTAAAACAAAATTTACATGATTTATTGTGATAAATTCATAACATTATTACATGTAATATTCCTGATTTACCATGGTAAAATTACTGTAATTTTTTTAAAAGAATTTAAAAGAATAAATTGTTTCAACGAAAAATATATTATTTCCGAAGAAATGCGTGAATTTAAAATTATATTCCTCTTCAAGGAAACACCAAATCATGTTGGCCATATAGAAAACGCAAAAACTTTTGATTTAATGCAATTCCTTTCAAATCAAAAGGATATTTCTTTCAGTAATGTACAATCGAACCGTAATGTTATTATTTACACAAATTAATAGTACCTCAAATTACCGAGTTTAATAGTTGTAGATATGTTTTGTGATTAGAATATGAAATATTCAATGTCTGTACTTGAAGCTATATCACAATGTTAATTAAATCTTATTTTATTCGCTTTTAATGTAACATCTTTCTCAAATTAAATGCAAATCTAAGCTCTACAAATCTTCGGTCGCTTATGCAACTGAAACTACAAGGGTTCTATATCTAGTGATATGTAATTCAGACTTGTTTCCCAATCATTTTTAATTAGCATTTAAGTGTACTGTATTTTCGGTTACACACATAATCAAGAATTTATTAGCAGCGTATTAATATTGAATAATTATTTAATACCATTTATTTAAAAAAAGATATATGTACTTACCATTAATATAAAATGCTAAATATATTGTTGATTAGAATCTTTTTTTTCCTCATTGTGGTTACTAATACGAAAACAAAAAGGAAATTCAATTAACCCCGTCAATTCCTATCATTATCTCTTCTGCATCTCTCTTGTTCTCCGTTCCCGCCAATTTATCACTGGGGAAAATTGCACGCTTGATAGGAAGAGGGGTGGGGGGAGTTGATCTTAACCGTGGCAGAAACGGCTGCTAATCGTGTACTCCTCGCCTAGACCTGTGATTAACAAGTTGCAGCAACCGTCCCTCGCCCGGAGGCAGACGAGTTGGTTGTTCGATGGGCAAGGGCCGCGACTACGCCCTCTATCGCTACTTCATAAATTTTCGTGGGGAAGGAAGTTTAAGCCGCTAAATGGGAGCCACGCGAACACATTCTCACTTAAAGTTAATTGTTTAGACAATAGAAATGAATATTATTAGTTGAACGTCAATGTCACCTATCAAATATATGTCAAACTTACTCTTATATTTTCTGTAGGCTTTATGTAGGTACTATATGAACATTATTAATGCTACTACTATAAAATTTAATAATAAAACTCATAAGATTAGTGTTCACTAGTTCACTAATCTCATGATTTTTATTTTTTATTATTAAATTTATAATCATCATAGTTTGGCCAAGAAAACAAAATTTATTAATGATGCATAATATGAAAATTAATGCATTTCAATATTTTTATAGTAGTTTATCATGACTAGAGACTGGATTATATGCAAAGAAAAACTGGAATATATGCGCATATATATGCATCGATTTTTGAGAAAATATGCATAAACCTGGGGCATATATGCAAAAAAATTGCGACAATATGCAAAAAAATTTTACATAAAATAAATAAGAGCAGAAATTTAAACATTAACTTTATTGCACAAAATTTTTTCACAACATATTTCTAAAACAATTTATAATTAAATGTTCTTCAAAATTGTGTAAAAGAAAGTTTTGTCTTCTATCAGAATACATATGTTTCGAAATATAGAAAAGCTTCTTTCAACATCCACAGATGTAAATGGTGCATTTTTTAACTTTGCAATACATTCTAAACTAAAATTAAAGTCGAAATCATTTACTGTTTCACATTCCAAAATTTTCTTAACTTTCTTCAATTTCAAATATCCCGCATTTTTATTTATCACTTTTTTAAATTTATCGTGTATAGAATTACCTATTGTACCCTTAACCTTCTTACATAGCATATCAAATTCATCTACTATTTCGACTGATTTCCGAGAGCGATACCCCTTGCGTCTCTAGTTTACGAATGGAACTTGAAACAAAGCTATAGTTTGACTTAATATACAAAAGCTTTTACAGCAATTCTGTTGATGTTACTATCTTTTTACAGTTTTCTAGAGCAATGCAGTCAGCAGTGATTTCAAGAATTACATTTTTTATTTCTTCAAAATTATCGGCGAAAAAAATTGCAACCTCTAACCATGTACCCCATTTCGTAATAATCGGTTCAGGAGGCAACTTAACACCGGGAAGTCGCTCCTTATAAAATTTGATTCGTAAAGGTGCTTTTAAAAATACTTTTTTGACATTGCTAATTAAATCATTAATCAAAGGGAATTGATTCCTAATGTCTTCGGCTACACGATTGAACCCATGAGCTGAACAAGTGGTATGAATAATGTTACTATAAATTTTTTTTAAATTTTGCGCGGCTTTTATCATGTATGATGCAGCGTCGGACAACATTAGTAAATTTTTTTCACAAGGTATACTTCCAGGTAAAAAGAAATTTGATAAACCTTCTTGAACGAATTGGGCAATTGTCACATTATTTGTTTTTTGAAGTTCTTTACAATAAATTGAATATGATTTACCTACAATATCTTCATGAAGAATTCCTATTAACAAATGGGCAATATAACGGCCATACTTATCCGTACTTCCATCTACCATGATATAAATAAAATTATTCCCTACCAATTGTTGAATTTCTGCTTTGTTTGCTGGTAACAAGATGACATAATTTTTTCGTAAGGTACTTTCGTCAGGTATATTATGTTTGCAATATTTTTGCAGAAATGATTTCAAATTAACATTGTTTAATCTTGCTAATGGTATGTTAGACGAAATTAATGCGTTACACAGATCCGTATTATATTCTTCTTGTTCTGAGTTTCGTGAAGTTGATGCTATTTACACATTGACGTATAGATTGCTGCACACATGCGGATCGCTTTAGTTTTTCACATTTTCCAATATTTGATGGAGTTTTAGCGTGTTGATCAATCAGGTATTTTCTCTCAGAAGACACCTACAACAACAATTATTGTCATTTTATATCAAAAGTTAAAGAATTTAAAAACAATTGTAAAAAGCTTTTAGTAAAATTAAACTTACCAGTTTACTGCAGGCTCGACAAAATATTTTGTCGCCATCCTTTACCAGTTCAGGATATGGCTTAATCCATAAAGAAATTTTGTTCGCTATACTCATTGTATGTATTACGCACAGTATTTAAAAACGTAACACGATTACATACATGCTGTTTCGCTCAAAGATATTCAATGAATGGATAGTTTATTTGGGAATTAATAATAATAAAACGTATTTACCACATCCCTTCTGCTAGGTGAAATTAAACACGTGCAGTTCTTGGAAAAAAAAGTATTAGAGAAACTAATGTAAAAGATTTATTCGTTCTGAGAATTGTCAGTTGTCGATCTACATTAGGAATTACTAGGAATTTTTACTAATAGAAAGGATAAGAAAAAGCTTAAATATGCAATATATGCAACTTTAGTAAAAATATGTATAGAAATGCCTAAATATGCAATATATGCAATCACTAATTAGCGCTAATTAACTTTAATTAGTGTAATACGTCTACATATAGACTATAATTAAAGATATGCAAAAAATAAAATATATGCAGTTGGCATATAATCCGGTCTCTAACTTGCAGCAAAAAATGATTTCATATCTAAGCGACCGATTTAATTGACAAAAGTATATTAACCCCACCTAAAAGTAATGTTTATTTGAACGTCATTGTCACCTGTCAAAAATATGTCAAACTTTTATTCATATTTTCTCCATAGGTGACTGCAAAAAAATCTGTATACGCTTTATGTATATAGTAATCGTATGCCTAATACTTTCAGGACTGCTCGATAAAGTAACCCTTGCCACGGTGGAGATGGAGTTCAAGATTCGACATGCGTCCACATCGAGTATTAGGAAAGAAAAGGAAGGAGGCAGGTTTGAACACGGTCGAGTTTGTTCTCGTAGGATAAAATATGAACAGAGCTGTCGCCGGCCCGCGCCAGAAAACAGACGCTACGCCTCGGTCTGGGTCAACGTGACGACGCCCGTAATCGGCGTACGGCATCTGCTGACGATATTGCCGCGAAATCGCATAAATTCCGGTGTCCAGCCGATAAGTCAACGGAGGGCTCGCGGTATCTACCATCGCTTCGGGCGAAGATTCTCGGAGGAATTTTATGAACGTCCGTGTGGTGAATTATCGTCCTATTGGAATGTTACGATCTCTTTCGGATGTATCCGTGTGGAACGATTGAGGCGTCAATTGCTGAAAAAAAATGTCCGAGATTGGATAATACTCTGAGAGAAAATGTCATTTTCTGTAAAGAGAAATATATATCTGTAAAAATTTATTTCACATTAATAGTTTTCTATGAAATAGTGCGCAAAAGGAACTCTTAGCGCTCGAATGCGATGCAAGTCTTTGACAGTTTTGAACTCGTAATAAATGGTTTCCAAAAGGCGGGCGGTGTTACAAATAATCGCGCTAGAAATTGATCTTTTTGGATAATTTATTACGAATAAATCATGTGCAACTTCTGCTAAATTGCCACCGTAAAATCATTTTACAATAGTTTTTTCCTCGAGTTTTCCATTTTTACTGACCATTTCCTGACCGCGACCAAAATTTACTAACCGTTGGGTTAGTAAGGGACCATTGGGACCGTGCCCTAATACCCAGCAACGACTTGTTAAGAAATGAACGAAATGAATCGAACACCGGCTAGACTTGAAGTGAATTACACATGTCTAACGATTCGTTCTCCTCACCTCGCAGTAGTACGGAATGAGGGCTTTATTGAATTGATTTAAATTGAAAAGATCGATGTGGTGATAGCATTTTGTAGTAGTTAGACAAGGATAGAGAATAGCGGTGCATGGTTGCCGTTAGACAACGATAGCATACGGATTGGACATGATATATTATGGTATATAGGTATATGGTAGGTATATAATGTTTCAATTAGATCAACCGTTACTCCTAACTTTAAATCCAAAAACAATAAGTCATATAACTTCAAGAGGGCTAACTTTACAGATATGTAGGTATAATTCATTGTGTTATATTGAGTGGGGGGTCTTGAACGCTGTCTCTGATGTGAACACCATGTGTGATGTATTTTATGATATTCTTTATTCTATGTTTAATTAATATGTTTTCAAATATACCGGGTGTTCAGGAAGACTGATTTTTTTTTTCATTAGAGCTCTATTTTTGCTTTTAGGAAAAGAAATCTTTTCTACAAGAGTGTTATAGAATTGAATGCTGCATAACCTAAAAATATTTTCAAATATACCGGGTGTTCAGGAAGATTGGGGTTTTTCGTTATAGCTCTATTTTTGCTTTTAGGGAAAAAAATCTTTTCTACAAAAGTTTTATAGAAATTAATGCAGTATAATCTAACATTATTTTTAAATATACCGGGTGTTCAGGAAGACTGGATTTTTTCACGGTAGCTCTATTTTTGCTTTAGGAAAAAAAAAACTTTTCTACAAAGGTAATAGAATTGAATGCTGCATAACCTAAAAATATTTTCAAATATACAGAGTGTTCAGGAAGACTGGATTTTTTTCGTTATAGCTCTATTTTTGCGTTTAGGAAAAAATCTTTTCTACAAAAGTTTTATAGAAATTAATGCAGTATAACCTAACATTATCTTTAAATATACCGGGTGTTCAGGAAGACCGGGTTTTTTTACTGCAGCTCTATTTTTGCTTTTAGGAAAAAATCTGTGCTACAGAAGTAATAGAATTGAGTGCTGCATAACCTAAAAATAGTTTCAAATATACCTGGTGTTCAGGAAGACTGGGTTTTTTCACTATTGCTCTATTTTTCCTTTTGGGAAAAAACATCTTTTCTACAAAAGTAATAGAATTGAATGCTGCATAACCTAAAAATATTTTCAAATATACCGGGTGTTCAGAAAGACTGGGTTTTTTCACTGGGTTTCAACGCATTGCTCAAGTTTAGATATTTACGATCTTTGGTCAAAAAACAAATTCACCATGCTTATAAAAACTACCTTGATACTGTGGAGAACTCTATTATACGAAATCCTAAGCAATTTTAGAATTTCGTGAGAGATAAGAAAAAGCAATGTAGGATCCTGCCCGGTGGACGTTTTATGATGACGTCGCACTGGGTTCCCCTCAGGATATTGTGAATGAATTTGCTAACATTTTCAAAAGCGCTTATGTTTCGTCTAATGTCTATGATAATGTGAATGATTTTCTAATTCTTAACCATATCCATATTGATCATGTAACCGAGGATAATGTCATAGTTGCTATCAAAAAATTAAAAGATCGATATACTGCTGGTAGTGATCAAATCCCTGCCTTTTTAATCAAACACTGCGCATATATACTAGCTGCTCCATTTGCAAAAATCTTTAATCTAGCGCTAAAAACTTCGACGTCTCCCGATATATGGAAGATAACTAGAACATACATACTCTAACTATCGTCCTATCGCCATATTATCCAATTTCTCAAAAATTTTCCCATGCAAGAAGAGAATTGTGGTTCTCACTTTGAACACAGCATGTAAGTAGTGCTGCTATGTTAAGAAATATGTTCCCAATTTTTTTAATTTATATTATATTTTTGTTGTAGAGCGTATGGCTATGAAAAGCATCCATCTACTATAGTCCATTCAGTACCTCGTATAAATTATGAAGAATGTCTGATATAAGTTAAGATGTGTATTTTTTACAATATTTATTGTTAAACTTCTTAACCTTTAATTAAACCGGGTTGTATTTGTTATCAGAAATATACTGTTTTGAAAAATGTTTATTATCATAGCAGCTCGTTGCGCTGAAGTGTATGATAAGCCTATAAAATTATAAAATGTAATAAACTATTCCACTTAATGTTAATATTGATTTTTTACCTGTTTGTTGAGCTATTACCACAGATAATTTATAAAATTATAAATGTAATAAATTATTTCACTTAATGTTAATATTGATTTTTTACCTGTTTGTTGAGCTATTACCACAGATAAATTCCCTTATTTTCTTACAGTATTCAGAAATACTATTGTTGTGATATTAGATGTAAATAATAAAACGATTTGAAAAAATTATAAGATAAATAATCGAAAGATACTACAACACGAACGCCAAGTCGCTAAATGTCAAGAAAATTCATTTAATGTATGAAATTTGTATGTAGCTAACTTCGCTCATTAAATTGGTAATAAGTATAGATAAATTTTTCCGGAAAACAGTTTTTGTCTTACGACAATCATTTTGAATCACATGGTATTTCAAACATTGTTAATGATTTATAATCTTCTTTTTAATTGTTTTGAATAATGGCATTTTATTGCAATAAAAGAAATCGGTTATACAAACTACAGTCTAAATCAACACCATTTCCATTAAGAGTGTAAAATATGTATTAAGCATTCACTATATTAGGTACATATTTTCCTAATATACCATCCACATTATCTATGACAACTAACAACGCTCACAATTACAAATTTTATCCGGGATGAGACGTAATAACGTCATACTTTCATTTTAACAAGCCTAGGTGGTTTTACGCATAACCTGTATTTTTTAATATTAAAAGAAAAAAAAGGACCAAACGAGTGTGACATCGTCCACATAATTTTCCTCCGTAACCGACTCGGGCCCCTCTCGTAATCTTTAATATTATTATTATATATAGTTCGGTATGATAATTAAATTTCACTAAAATAAACACGATCGCCAGACAAAATAGCTTCGCACGAATAATTCGAACTTATTATGTGGCCGTCTCGCAGCGGACACACTGGCTTTAAACCCTCCACACTAACCTATAAATATATTTCACCCGAAATTATTAATATCGTATACGGTGTATGCTTATACCATTATGTGTATTGTAAGTATATTATACTAGATGGAAGGAAGGTTTTCTTTTCTTGTTATTTATTTTATTTTTTTTTGTCGAGAGGACTATGCATTCTCCGCATTCTGTGTGGAATGAGGTGGAAAGAGACGGGATGATCGAAACGGCAGAGGACGGCGATAGTTTTGAGAAAGGACCCGAGACCCTTAATAAATATTCAAATTCGACCCGGACAATAAATTTGGATGTAAAGTTATGCGCCTTTTAAAAAAGACAACATATTAATTCGACAAGTATATTTTTTAATACTTCTAGCACGGGATCGTCGTGAGATTGTTCCGTTGGTATAGGTGGCGCCCTCTTTGTTTCCTAGTTGTTCTTTCGCTTTGTCGTAAATTGTATGGATGGATTTTATTAAGTTTGATTTAAGAGTGACGCATAATGTACAGTTGGTTGCTGTTTTGCGACACGGCGTTACGCAAAAAATATCGATAAATAGCCAGAAATATTACATAGATATTTTTAAAAATATATTTATAAAATATTTCGTGAGAGGTTTTAAATATATTTTCATATTTTTTTCTAAATATAGATAAAATATTCAATTAAAATTTATCCATATTTTAAAATTAATGTAAGTGCTATATTTTTCTAAAATATTTATATGAAAATTAGATTTTTTTACGCAATCTATTTAATTTGTCAAAATGAACTAAAATTGTTCTTGGTTATTTAGAATGTATAACGTCGATAACGAAAAGTTGAAACATACATAGAGTTGTCTAAAAGCAAGAACTTGTTTTTTCACACTTACCATACAAGTTAATAATCAATAATTCTGCATCTCTTAAGGCATACGAAGTTTATCAAATTAATCACTATTTTTAATTGAAGTGTTCTAAATAAAAAACAAACGTATTTTATCATTCTATTTGAATAAGCCAATAAAAATGAAAAATACTCATTTTAAGTCTAGCTTGGCTGATGCCAGGTACAACCCTATGGCTTTTTTCATATCTTCGGTAGTGGCGCTCTCATGGTGTTTCCTTGTGGCCTCTAAAACAATGCCAATTGTATTAGATCATACCACGAATAAAACATCGTACAACATTATCAACACCTACTAATACATTTGGAGCATTTACAATAATGGATGGTAGCTACATTCTAATACTTACGATACTTATTTTACTTTATTTATAATATTGAAACATTCTACGTACAAACAATAAACAACACAACTATTCTAACCTCTATTGAGTTATAAACGCTATCTACCGAGATGAATCTCTTAAGCAAATCAACTAGCAATTTATCTGGTAGATGCAGTACATATATGATGCATAAAATTCCTACAATCATATTATTAAACGATTTGTACATAGCGATATTGAGCATTCCAATTATCTTATAAATGTCATGACATGTTCAAAGTTTTGCTTACCTCGTAGTCACCACAAAAACTAAAACACACCCGGCAACAATAATTACACAGTTAACCCTAATCTGCCCTAATCGTATACTATTATAAACTATAACATGTAACGGACAAACGAATGAAAACGTTGATGATACGCACGTGCGCGTATGCATTCTTGTACCTAATCCATAGACGCATAAACAATACTAAATCATATAACACCGGCACCGTAATGAATAGAGGTGTTGTGTTGACGTTCGCAACTTACAAATATTACAAATAATATATACAAAAGCAGAGATATTAATAGAAAGTTACAGCGCTCACTTAGATATTAATTAAATCGTATTAGATATATATTAGCTAATTTAATCTTTAAACTATCATTTAAATAGGTACATACCTACTTAATATGTACGCATATTTTACCATTTTATATTATTCCTACGCACCAATGTACAAAATCAAAAATTCAATCTTTTTTTTATATGAAATAAATATTTACGAAATACAAAGCAAATATTCTTGCAGAGTTATGAAAATATATGAGAAAACATTTGCAATAAATATATTAATGCTACATAACATATATATTTTTAAATGTTTCCTAATATATTTTTTATAATATATTTTATGCATATTATTTAATATAACTAATATTCAAGAAAGATTTAATATTTTTAAATATTTATAAAATATGAAACAAAAATAGCTGGTCAGGGGTGTGATTAATTGAAATTTAAACCGTTACATTGTAGTAATCTAATAATAATTGCATCGTATAATCAGTTAAAAAGTGAGCGGTCCAAGAATGAACGCCGCATGCACTTTGAAATATTAAATAGCTATTTCAATTCTCATTTACGCCTATATGCAGTTTCCAGGATTCGATTATCGCCTGGTAAACGATCGTAAATACTGACTTCGTGAATGTGCCGATTAAAAAGTCGATAGCAGTTCTCGTTACGGGCCCCATCTAGCGGAGATCGATTGCAAATTGCGCCGGCCGGAAGTGCAACTCGCGGGCAGATGTTTTATGTCGATTGGTCGGAGCTGATGACAGATGTGTGAAAACGAATATCCGTATACATGTAGATATATCAGGTTTAATTAAATTACGACCTACTCGGCGAAAAAATCTTTCGGGTAAAGCTGGTTAAACGTTAAATTTTTGTAAAAGAAACATATCGCGAGATCGAATAAGATTGTCCTGATCCTACTGCACTTTCCATGAAGATTATATCAATATTAATATCCACTGTTTTGAATGAAGTTAGTTAATAAAACAGAGTAACGTCAGAGTACATCGAGTAAGGACAAGAGAGGAGTTATAGCGGTCCAAATTTCTAAACCTAACTTCACTTCAAGCAACAGCTTCTCAAAATGGCAGTTTGTTATTGTTTACGTTCGTATCTACACAAATTAGTTTACTCCTCCGTTTAATCTATATGATTTACTTGTTTTATTTATTTATTTTACGTATTTTATTAGTTTTGAATTACCCCTGCAGTTTTAAAAACATTTAATGAACTATGATACTCTTGTGTAAAAGGTAAGATCGGTGGCCAGTGGCCATAACATTTACATACTTCCTTATATATTATATTGTTAGGTTTAAGTGAAATAACTCAAATAATCGTGAAAGAAGACACCAATGGGTATCATGTTGTAGTGCCAGTCACTCTCGCAAGATAAATTTTGATGTTAACGATGGTCGCAGTTTCTTGGGATTTTCGAATGAATCTAATATATATGACACGACAAGAATTAAGAAAGTACATGAATAGAAAGAACTATTATCGTTGTGCAGAGATTCCTAGTCATATTAAATCAATTTATTTGTTAGATACACATTTTAAGTTAGATTGCTATTTATCGCAATAACTAACCTAATTCATTTTATGTTCACTTTTTAAAATAATGTGATTTTGGTTTGAACTGCTTTATACTGGTATAAATTTTAATCGCATTTATTCAATTCGATATTATATAGTCTACCTCTGAACTCTATCCACTTGTGCACCCCCGCACATTATTGTTGACAAACCAGTGCAGGGTCGGATGTTAGAAATGAAGTAGTCGAATAGAAAGGAACAATCTTTGTATCGTACAGAACGATATAGTTATAACTCTTGAACCCTAATTAAAAGTTATTGTGTATTCGTGTCTGAAATTTGAAAGTCCTTCCACCGATGCTGTTGCATTTTTATTAATTTATTTGAAAAGAACCACAATATTTATTCCTGGAAGAATCTTTACACTATAAAAATATAAACAAAGATTTATTTCACAAAAAGGAAAGAATATGAACATAATTATCGTAAAACACTTGCAAATATATGTATCACTTAATCAAACATTATTTTACTGGAATCGTGTTTTGTATTACTGTTGTACTAAACTGTTCATAAATATTTGCAACAAAATCAGAATAAAAAACGCATTAATTTGTGTATTTTTTTAATCTATTTTTCTACTTCCTTTAAAATATAAATTATTCTACACATTTGAAAATTCGCGGCAACAGCTTTACAAAATGGCAGTTGGGCTTGAAGGTCATTCAAAACGGACCACTCAAGAACAATGGATTTTTGCGAACATGTCCTTACTGTTATATACTGTGGTTTCATTATTAATTTGCACTTCGGCAAACTGATTTATAAAAATGGCATTTTGCAAAAAAAAAAACACGTTACGCTCTCAATACGAAATGAAGGCGTAGTCTTGAGGAAGACTATTTGAAACTTAACAAACAATAATACGGAATGATTAAATAAGCAAAATTCAAATTCGCTGTATTACTAATTTCATTACAATGATTGGATGAAAATATCGATTTGCACATAGGATCAGGACAATCATTCTCGATCTCAGTGTACATATAATACAAAAGTGGTGTATTTGTAAAATTGGAGTATGGAATATTACAGGCGAAGGCGAAAGGGCGAAGTCTATTGGTAAAAAAAAAAACCAAATAATTCTAAATTGCTTTATTTACATATTTTGCCAAAATTTGGTATCTATTAAGCGCCGGTAGGAAATTGGTCAAGTTATTCAGCTTCTCAACGTGAACCAGACCGTAGATAAGAAATCTCATTTTTAATGATAATAAACGCAAATTAATGCGAAATAGAAAAAATTGAGGAAAACACACGTGTTACGATGACTGCTATAATACTCGTGTATTGAAACTTGTACTCGTATTGCAACAAACATATACTTTTTTTTTGCTGTCCAGGCAATTTATTTGGATAAAAGAAATGTTTAACATCAATCTTAAATTAGTATATTTAATTCAAACAAATACGATAACCTTTAATTTACCTTGCCTCTAAAAATCCTTTTGTTTGTTTGATACTAATCCAAACTAATTCACAACTGGAACCTATAAAATATGACTTGCATAAAATAACACTTACAGTTACAATGAAACATCATTAAGTTTGATCCTAACACAAATATGTTACTGTTACTTATGGTTGAAAATAAATAATAAATAAAAATAAGAAAATGTCAAACAAATCTTACAGAGTGAAATGTAAGCCGGTAATGCAGATTCCTTTATTAATCTATTGACGTTGAATTAACATAAATTTTAATGTTGGTGCTATTAGAATTCTCCCACAATATAAATATTAATTAAAACATCTATATATCTGCTTTCCATTGTAATTTACATTTTAAGATTCTTACATATCACGGAATAGAAATCATACACACATATCATTCATATACATACTATAGCTGCATTCACAGGCGCATTGCGTTACCGTCGGATTCCCAATAACCATAACGATAATTTTACCTTTTGATTTACATATAGAAGTCGCTTAAGGAAAATCCTGGAACTCGAACAATAATGAACGCACACCCAAGCAAACGCAATACCTTTGTGCCCCCTCCTAATGAATGGCACCGGAATGAACGAACACGAAACCCAATAAAATTGAAATACAATATCTTATAATACTCATATACATGGCATTACGAAGTGTAGTACCTACCTATACACGTGAAGCACAAGAATAAGAACGGGGCCCCGTAGATCGTGAAGCAACTGCATTCCTAGCATTTTTTATGATCCCCCGACGACGCTGAGACCCATAGCCATAGGGTTATCCTGCTGCATCGAGCACCTGATCACGTCGAGATAGCGCCCGAAGTAGAGAGAACAAGAGAGAGACGGGAATACATACGTACGACTCGGAAAGAAATACAGATTCGTGTGTATTAATTTGATTTTATTTTATTATGACTGTGCTCGATAAATTCGGAGCTGAATCTCCAGGGAAAAAATGGAAGTCCGGCGCCAGCCACTAAAACGGCGCCAATGCTATATACTCTCGTGATGCCCAGATAAGGGAATATCTCTGGTGGAAAAAATGTTAAATTCTAGATGATATCGAATTTATAAAATAGATAGCCGCATCGAGCAGCAGTGAGATTTTCTCGTTGATATCTTGCAGAAATGAACGCAAACATACGTCGATAAATTAAAATTATTTTCATTGCCGAAGTCGTAAATTTGAATATTTAAATTTAGCGCGCTCTTAATTGTCAATGGCCAAGAACTAGATGTGTCAACATCAAGATAGAAGGTGTTTTTGTAAATATGAATCGCGATTGTGATTATGTGTGCGATTATAAATCACATCGTTGGAAAAGTATGAATCTAAATCGCGTTTGAAAATAATCACGTTTGAAAAATCAAATCGCAATTCAAGCGATTATAAATCGCAATAATCGTACCTATGGAGCGATTACTAGAGATTTGTTTACATTTCAAACAGCAATATGGCTGACAATTAACAGTATTATTATGATTTGAATATTTTGGTTTCTTTTCGCTTTACGCAGATAATTTATTATTTCATCATCTGACGAATCCGTAAAAACAATTTATACCCCACAAAAATGAATCCGATGCTTTCGACCATTATGCATAGAAGTAAATAAATCGTGTAAACAAATCAGTGCGTTGGAAAACGATTACAAATCGTGGATTAATCGCTGTGACGTAACGATTAATCGTAGAATCATAATCACAATCGCGATTTACATTTACAAAAACACCTAGAATGTAATTACGGAATAATTTTACATTTATTGATGTTTTTCATGTCAAGCCGAGTGGAACATGGCGATTTTATTTACGGACGTCAATGTTACAATGGTAATTTCACTTACTGCTGTAAATAAATCTAACACGCATGCAAGATGACGCAAGTCACCACTAAGCTCAAGCTCAGGACGTAAATATAAAATGAAATTACAGTGATTATTGTGTGATGATATAAAAAGAAATGTTAAAACGTTTTCTTCTTAACATTAAATTAAATCTGAAGCATAATTAAATAAATAATACGACGTAAATAAAACAGATGGCGCTGCTTTATGCACTGATAAAGATTGATGTAACTTTCCATAACATAATATTCCAAAATATTTACGCAATTGCTAACGGAATTAGGGAAAACTGTATATATCCAGATGTTCGTGGCATATTGATGATTTTCACGTGATCATCACTTCGTCAGTTGTATGAAAGTATTATTGAAAATCGAAAGTAATACTTATGTTAGTACAAAATAAATTATTTTTAATGTGGCTCAAAACACAGAACGGGAGTAGGTAAGAAGGTGGGTCAAAAGAGGCAACCAGCAAAGAACACTGCGTGTAATGCCTTAAGTAAGCTGTTTCGAAGGGGAAGCGTTCACCAGGCGCCCATCAGTTCTAACCGAAAAATATGCGTTGGAAGACGCACGTGCTCGTTGTTGGGACACAGCCCTGGAACCATTATGGTACTTGCAGCAACAAACTGGCTAGAAATAACACATACTAAATGGTGGTAGAAAAACTAATCTGATTTTATTGTAGGTTTATCTTATGGATCAGCCTCAGAAAGCTGTCTTAAAACGGAAGCATCATTCCATCATCGATTATAAAATTTCTACTCGTGCAACACATTACTGCCACTAGATTTCAAAAAATGTATGGAATATTATATAATATGGCCATTGGTTTAATGCAAATATAATAAGGAATGACGATCTTTTAAATCTTACTTTTTTTCTGGTCGAAGCCTGGTTTTATTTAACCAGGTGATTAATTTCAAAATATGTAGGATTGGTCCGCACACCAATTCCTCTGTTCTTCGGCAAATGAATTGCAGTCCTGAAAATTAAAGATAGGGTTGCAAGGTCCCAGGAGACGGACTATTTTCAAAATGACAATGCTACTTCATACAGCAAGAAATAAGAGTAGTTTGCAGGAATTTTTTGATAACAGAGTTATTGGCTTTGAACGTTGACCACCTAGATTACCCGATCTTGACTTTTCTTTATTTGGTCATCTAAAAAATAAAATTTATCGGAACCGATTACATAATATTGAATTTATTTTTATGTAAAAGCTTTTACATAAGAATAAATATCGATCGTACAAAATTACCATATCCCAAGAGCTTTTACTCGACGATTATTACTGTAGCCTGGCATTTTATGAATTAATGATTAATAAATGTCCCGAACATCAATATTTTTTCAATAATATACTATTTACCGATGAATAGGTGCTTTATGTACTATTGTTAGGTTTACTGAAATCTATGTTTGCTATTTAATTTGATTATTAATTTTTAAAACTGCTTTTCGTTCTTTTTTTGTTCTTCTTCTTTTGATGTTGTTTGTGAGCTTTGTCACTGAAATTTATAGTTTACATTATCCGATATTTCGATACAAAAATAAGTGTCAATAGAAAAGAAACATGAGTAGATTTTAGTTATCGAATAAGTATTGTTCTATTATTTCCCTTTTCACTAATTTCAAATGTTACATTGGATTTAATATTACTTTTAAAAATGTCATAAATAAAGCGAGAAAAAGAATATCAGGCTCAATTTAATTCAGCTGAACTATAACAATTCGCTGAACGTTAATAAATCAGCTGTAGCAGCAATCGCCCAGAATGCAATCGATAGCTTGCAACTTTTCACCCGGTCATTCATTCATTCATTCATTCAAGTTAAGGTGGGCATTGATGTCCGGGCACTTGAGCTGGTGCTCATTGGTAACAGCCCTATATGAATTCTCTTATTCTCCACTCGAGCAGCTGGTTGTGGTTTCTATAAAGCCCAGTATCTTGCCCAGTGGAAACTTGAGGAACTTCGAGGGCTCCAATAGATTTCTCCCGAAATATTTCTGCCTGAGTACCTTCAGTTTCTCACATGTGCAGATTACATGTAAACAGTTACCAACCCAGTATGATTTTAACTTCTTTCTTACTGCGCTTGAGTAGGTTATCAGAGAAACTACCATCCCCATCCTCTATCAGCGTTTTGGTATGGAGTTGATCTTCAGTCAACCTCTATTTCTTTGTACTTTCTTTATCTAACCAGGTCCAGATCTCCCTTCTTGCGGAATCCTTAGTAATCCCACATACGGGTTCTGGACCCATGATGTGTCTCTTAGAGCCCTCCTTGCTAGTTCATCGGCTATTACGTTGCCCTTTATATCCTCATGTTCCGGCATCCAAATCAGAGACACCGTGTTGTCTCATGCTAGTGCATTGAGGGATTGTTTGCAGTCCCTAACTAGTTTTGACCTAGTTACAGGGTTTGAGTCTGCCTTAATGACAGCCTGGCTGTCAGTCATTGTATTTAATTTCCTCCTCATGTAGCCCCCTTTGCAATCATTTCTGCACAGGCTGCAAGGCGAATACCTCTGCCTGGAAGACCGTTCTATTTTCCCAGCTTATGAATTCCTTTGATTAGGACTGGGCCCACAAATACGGCTCCTGTCCCCTGCTGGATTTGGCTCATCCGTGTACCAGTTTTCGTTAGCAGTGATCTCACTACGCCTGCGTCTCTGTTCGAATGGAATTTTCACCTTTCAGTGAAGATAATTTCGGTATCATGCTGTCCGTGGGATTTGTAGCAATGGCCCGTCCAGCAACTGCCCTAGTATAAGTGTGTCCTCCCACCCTGAATTGGGATGCTACAAGGTTGTTGCCTTCAGTCTAGGATCGCATCATTGCCTCCGCTCTCACATAGAGTTCCAGCGGGGGGAGCCCACAATGATCTCCAAAGAAGCGGTCCCTGTACTGTTAGTTGCACCAGTGATACCCAGCAATGCCTATCTCTGGACAGCGGTTAGCAGCTTCGCTGCGGAGACACTTCTGTCCTCCTCCACCAGACTACTGCTCCGTATGTTATTGCTGGTCTTTCACGGCAGATAACTAGCCAATGGATCACATTCGGCTCTAATCCCCAGGTTTTGCCAGCAACTCTCCTGCAGCGCCAGAATAGTTGCATGGCCCTGGTCAGTGACTAATATAAAGCAGACTGATCAAGTCCATATAAAGCGAAATAGCTCTAAAAATTGTCGATAGGTGCCGATAACATCCATAAATACCATATAATGCAGTTCGATAGTTCTCCGATAAAGGTGTGGTCAGCGCCATCTAGGAATAAATTACCAAACCAAGTAGGGTATAGGTATCTTTTATTTGGGTGAATATCCGTATAAAAATCATATTTTTCTAATTTTCAAATGTATTTATAATACATACAATAGTTTGATAAGTGTTATAATAAATATTACTCATGTAATTACGATTAATAATATGAACGGTTAAATTCAACTTTTCAAACCTACGATTACGACAGTGCTCGTATATGAGGGAAAATCTCTTTTTAGAGGAATTTTGAAAGTTAGAGGAAAAAACTTTTGTTTCAGAGGAATTATTGAATTTATTGATGATTTCTTTATTATTTGCTTTAGTTATTAATTGTTATTGTATCGTGCATTTATTTTAATTTATTACAAAAAGTTAATAAATTTGTATTTACCGCCTAAAAAATCCGAACTGCAATATCAAAACGGGAATTCTACTTGTCCGCGACGGAATTATCAATCAGATACATACGAATACTGGATTACGATTCAAAGCAAAGACCGATTGTCGTTAAGCAAAGAGTAGTTGGTCAGAACAAAATAACCTGTTAATGTAATCGTTTCTTCTTTAGTATTGTAATTGAAATCGAATAATATATAATATAACTGTAATATAATATGTATGATATGCAGTACGCAGAGCATTACGGGTATTATGCCAATAAAATATTCTTTCATAATTCATCACCTACATATGAGTTGTACATAATGAGACTTTTGTACTAATAAAGCGTTGTAAAATTCTTTATTTTTCTGTAACATCTGTTTAGAATTCTATATCTCTGCAGGTAACAATAATAATTTATAGCATATTATAATCCTGTTAGAGGATTAAGAACGTTTCTTCAAATAATATTCTAAAAATTCCACCATATGTTCTCTTAACCTATCGATTCAATAGCTTTTGTATTACTAGATTTTTTTGGTGGATATTACCTGTTTATTTTACTTTATTGCCGGTATTTTCATCATCTAAAGAACATGCCGCGCCATCACCGAAACCACATAATATGTAAAAGGTTTTTACAATCTATTTATGTTCCTGTCTTTCTTTTTGCAATTTCTACATAAAAGCTGGATTACATGTTTTGATTTTAAAATTTTAAGCTTCGGCTTAATATTAAATTTAAAAATATTAACAAAAAAACCCATAATACATTAAACTGTTTTTGTAATATTATTGTTACAAAAATTTTGTAGTTTTAATTATTCTTATGGGGATTTCTGCATAGGCTTGCTCTTTCAACTGAATAAGAAATTAGCTATTAAAGTGCTCGTTTTGCAATATTCTCACTTTTAATACTTACATATATTATAAATAAATACCCTCTTGGCAAAATTTAAATTTCCAACAATTATTTTTAGTAACTTCAACAGAAAGACTTCAAAATAACTAGTAATCTAATACAAACCATTGGTAATTTCCTGTTTCAATGTTGAGTTATAAGAATGATTGATCATATACTCATTTTTGTACAGGTAAGAAAAAAAAAATACTATTTTAGATTTTAATACTAATAAGAAACGATAAAAATATATACTGCGTTTTAAAGTTTGAAAAAAAATGATGTTCTACATAGAAAACAGAAATATAAAATAAAAAAAATATTTAAATCGCGAATTTAAACATAAAAATGGGGTTAGTAATCAGCAAAAATTGCAAACCATCACATATATACTTCCCTATAGTATAAAAAAGTGTCATATCAATTTATTATAAATCTCAGATAATTAAAAATTATTTTTCAAAAAATGCTATTTAACAAGAATCACACCGGCATATACGAAAATTTTAAATTCGTAAAAACATTTTTTTTGTTTGCTATAATTGAAATTTAAAAAATATAAATGGAATATCATTTTACATAGTTCGACTAGCATACAAAATGCAGCGCAAATTTGAATGTTGGAATTTAAATTCCTTGTTGGGTAAACATTCCGGCAGCTTTGCGATCTACACTTGCGCCTCACTAATCCCTTAACATTTTTTACACATCTGTGATTGTTTTACTTTTATTTATTGACTTTTACTACTAATACGAATACCATATACTCATGATCGATTTTGTCCCACCTTACTACATTAAAATCTGGTTACTTTACAATATAGAAATGCAAACGTACGCAACTTTCATTATCGCGTTTGTTTTTCCCACAATTTAAATATTGCTTTTATTGCTTGCAATGCTTTTCACGTGCCAACAAACTACCATTAATCGGCTAAATTCAAAAAAAAATCATTTTATGTTATATGCTACCGCGCTATCTGTGAACTAAATGCCCTCTACTCAGTGTGCTGCTTCAACTCAATCACCTGTAAACACGGTTCGGAGCTAAGATAGGTTCGCTTCCCCGCCAGTTTTGGATGTAGAAACACTAGTGAATCTGGATTTGCCATCCAAAGGGCCACTTTTAAGCGCACACTTTTTCATAAGCTTAATCAGTCTATTTATAATAGTCAATGGCCCTGGTCGTTGTTTAACTAAGTGATTTCCCAGACTCCAGTTTTCGCATCTGAGGTAACACCCAATACTTTACTTCCTTGTTAATGTAACTCCTGCCCAAACAGTTCTAATGCCGCCTAGGTCATTGATTTTCTCATGTTGGTAAAGCAACCAACTTTGTTTTTTGTGGATTAACTGAGAGTCCTTGTGAAAGGCACCATTCCTCCACCCGGTATAAATGTCAAACCGTTTTTGGTTGAAATGAATACTTTAGGAGATATTTCAAGTATATAATGAGTTATAAAAAGATCGCTTTACTTTTTAGTCACCCTGTATATAAGTATTAACGTTAAGGCACTTCGTTTTAATAAAGAATAAACTCCCTTGCTTCGGAGCGTCGTGCACAAACACAGAAACTCGAACGCGCACAGGGATACTTTCCTTCAGAGTCGATTATTAACAAGCGGAAAATGAGATAAATCAAAAATAAAATAAAAAAAAACGAAACGCGTCTCGGCGAAGCAGCGAGCCGACCGTTCGCGCAACGAACGAAAAAAAGGTCCGAGGCAACGTAGCTCCGGCCCCAGAGTAACAAACGAGACCGTGTCATCCGTGCCCGTTCACAAATTATTATGATAAATAAGTTATGGCTGTTGGTTTTTATGATTAAAAATGAAGCGAGTTGTTGTGCGGCTCGTTTCATTAATAACGTAACGTGAGAAATATTTTGAAGCGTGTTAAGCGGCCAACTTGGATCCTCCGTACTCCAGAGCGTATTCTCCTTAGAGATCAGATTCTTCTCTCGATGCTTCGTTCTGTGGTTTACAATGCGATGTATAAATGCTGAGCGGAATTTACGTCCCGTATCATGTAGAAATACATATATGTCATGTAATTCTTACACATCAGATTTAGCAGTTGTTGCACCAAGAGCGCACTTTCGACCTTACGTTTGGGTAATATGAATAAAGGAAAAAGATGGACATTAACAAAGTGGAGAAATACGCATGTTATTTTGCTGAGGATTGTGTTCCAGATATGCAATTCGATATAAACCATATGCTATTGCTGTCTACGGCAAGCACTCACCTCTATTCTCTACACTGTCTTGACTACACCACACAAATGTTATCCTCACATCGATCTTTTCAATTTAAATCAATTCAATATGGTCTCATTCCGTCCGGAACGAATAGACATGCGTAATTCACTTCAAATGAAGCCGGTGTTCGATTCATTTCGTTCATTTTTAATGAGGCGTTGCTGGGTATTAGCGTACGGTCCTGAAGTTTTATAACGGTTAAGTGTTGATCGCCTTCAGTAATTTTATTTAAAAAAGAATGGAGTAATAATATACGCCCGAGGAAAAACTGTTTATTGTAAAATAATTTTACGGGGACAATTCAGCAGAAGTTACACACGATTTATTTGCAGTAAATTATCCAGAAAGATTAATTCTTAGCGCGACCACTATTAGTAATGTAGTCCGACGTTTTGAAACAAGGTTTACATTAACAATTAATAACAAAAATAAAAATGTCAGTGATATCGAAATAAGTTTGTGCAGTAGTGGAATTAAATCACAGTATGACATTTAGGCAAATTACTCGCGAATGTAATATTAGGAAGTTCAGTGTTTTTGCTGATGATGCCCTAACAGCCAGAAATATTACATAGATATTTTTAAAAATATATTTTATAAATATTTTTCGTGAAGGTTTTTGAATAATATTTTTCATATTTTTTCTAAATATAGATAAAATATTCAATTAAAATATTTATTCCATATTTTAAAATTAATGTAAGCGCTATATTTTTTCTAAAATATTTGTAAAATATTTATATGAAAATTGAAATTTTTTTATGCAATCTATTTAATTTGTCAAAATGATCCAAAATTGTTCTTGGTTATTTAGAATGTATAACGTCGATAACGAAAAGTTGAAACATACATAGAGTTGTCTAAAAGGCAAGAACTTGTTTTTTCACACTCACCATACAAGTTAATAATCAATAATTCTGGCATCTTTTAAGGCATACTGAAGATTTATCAAATTAATCACTATTTTTTAATTGAAGTGTTCTAAATAAAAAACAAACGTATTTATTATCTTTATTTGAATAACCAATAAAAAAGAAAAAATACTCATTTTTAAGTCTAGCCTTGGCTGGTACCAGTACAACCCTATGGCTATTTTCATATCTTCGGTAGTGGCGCTCTCATGGCGTTTCCTTGTGGCCTCTAAAACAATGCCAATTGTATTAGATCATACCATGAATAAACCATCGTACAACATTATCAACACCTACTAATACATTTGGAGCATTTACAATAATTGGAGTGGTAGCTACATTCTAATACTTACGATACTTATTTTTACTTTATTTCATATATTTGAAAACATTCTACGTACAAACAATAAAACAAGAACAACGTATTCTAACCTCTATTTGAGGTTATGACGCTTATCTACCGAGATGAATCTCTTAAGCCAATCAACTAGCAATTTATCTGGTAGATGCAGTACATATATGCTGCATAAAATTCCTACAATTATATTATTAAACGATTTCTGTACATAGCGATATTTGAGCATCCAATTTATCTTATAAATGCCATGACATGTTCAAAGTTTTGCTTACCTCGTTGTCACTACAAATAATAAAACACACCCGGCAACAATTAAATTACACAGTTAACCTAATCTGCCCTATCGTATACTATATAAACTATAACATGTAAGGGACAAACGAATGAAAACGTTGATGATACGCACGTGCGAGTATGCATTCTATGTACCTAATCCATAGACGCATAAACAATACTAAATCATATAACACCGACACCGTAATGAATAGAGGTGTTGTGTTGACGTTCGCAATTTACAAATATTACAAATAATATAATACAAAACGCAGATATATTCATAGAAAAGTTACAGAGCTCAACTTAGATACTAATTAAATCATATTAGATATATATTATCTAATTTAATCTTTAAACTATCATTTTAAATAGGTACATACCTACTTAATATGTATGCATATTTTACCCGTTTTATATTATTCGTCCTACGCACCAAATGGACAAAAGCAAAAATTCAATCTTTTTTTTTTTATATGAAATAAATATTTACAGAAATACAATGCAAAATATTCTTGCAGAGTTATGAAAAATATATTGAGAAAACATTTGCAATAAAATATTATTAATGCTACATAACATATATATTTTTTAAATGTTTTCCTAATATATTTTCTATAATATATATTACGCATATTATATTCATATAACTAATATTTAAGAAAGATTTTAATATTTTTTAAATATTTATAAAATATGAAATAAATATAGTTGGTCACTGAGGTACCTACTTATATATTACTAATCCATCGTCAAGAACTTCTGGCCATGATTAATTAAAATAGGATTAAAGTGCAGCCCCTTTGTATGTTTCCCAAAATCAGTTAGTTCATTACCTGTACTGTAATAAACATAATTACAATGATATATAAATATTCATTTTATACCTGCCTTAATTCTTAATCTCATAACTATATGGCATACTTTTGTGTTTTTGTCTATGCCTACATATAATTTACTGCAGGTAGGACAAAGTTCATATGCGATCAACCTCCTTATCAAGTTAAATTACTCACAATCGACTAATCAGTTAAGAGGATTACACTCGACAATACTTAAGATATCCATTTCTTAAGACTTCCCCACACTGCCAGAGACGAATAACCTGCGATGTTAAATTAGACAAATACGATACGGATGCACCTGTAACGGCATGGACATTCAGATAAAAGCGCGTCCGTAGCTGGAAGCACGGAAGCGGACAGCCCAGTAATACAATGAGCGGTAAAAGCGAATGAATGTTCGGCCAGCTTGACATACTACATACATTTTTTTTATCTTTTAATGCGTGCAGATGCCTACGGTTATTGTCGATTCCTGGAAAGGAATTTGTGGTGTTATGTCGGTTATTATGTACAATTTCAGTGGTAATTTCGATATCTAAATTATAGCTATTATGTAAATGGCGCGTTAGTATAACCCTATTATTATATATGTATTTATAAAAATGGAATGTCTAATATACAGCGAATAAGGTGGCGTTGAAAGCAATTTAGGCGTTGACTTTGACATTGACAGTTATAAAAAAATACATAATTGTATTACATTATACTACGTGAGATCGAATAAGACTGTCCTGATCTTACTCCACGAAGATTATATCAATATTTATTCATGTTATCGATGAAGTTAGTTAATAAAACATGTAATATGCGTTTTTATCTAATTGTGCGTATGCAACTTAATATATACTAATGCCAACCAGGACAACAAGTGTAGTGCATCAAAATTGCATCTAAGGTATGAGTCATTCAACTAACCCCCACGCAAAAATAACGTAATAAATATTTTTGAAAACAGTATATTTCCGATAACAAATAAAACCAGGTTTAATTAAAGGTTATAGAAGGTTTAAACAATATTGTAAAAATACACATTTATGTCATATCTTAACTTCCCCAGTGACCAATTATATTTATTTCATATTTTATAAATATTTAAAAATATAAATCTTTCTTGCATATTATTATATTAAATAATATGCATAAAATATATTATAGAAAATATATTAGGAAAACATTTAAAAAATATATATGTTATGTAGCATTAATAATATTTTATTGCAAATGTTTTCTCAATATATTTTCCATAACTCTGCAAGAATATTTTGCTTTGTATTTCTATAAATATTTATTTCATATAAAAAAAAGATTGAATTTTTTGCTGTTGTACATTTGGTGCGTAGGACGAATAAATATAAATGGGTAAAATATGCATACAATATTAAGTAGGTATGTACCTATTTAAAATGATAGTATAAGATTAAATTAGCTAATATATATCTAATATGATTTAATTAGTATCTAAGTTGAGCGCTGTAACTTTCTATTATATATCTGCGTTTTGTATTATATATTGTAATATTTGTAAGTTGCGAACGTCAACACAACACCTCTATTCATTACGGTGCCGGTGTTATATGATTTAGTATTGTTTATACGTCTATGGATTAGGTACATAGAATGCATACGCGCACGTGCGTAACATCAACGTTTTCATTCGTTTGTCCGTTACATGTTATAGTTTATAATAGTATACGATTAGGCAGATTAGGGTTAACTGTTGTAATTATTGTTGCGGGTGTGTTTTAGTGTTGTGGTGACTACGAGGTAAGCAAAACTTTGAACATATCATGGCATTTATAAGATAATTGGAATATCGCTATGTACAGAAATCGTTTAATAATGTAATTGTAGGAATTTTATGCATCATATATGTACTGCATCTACCAGATAAATTGCTAGTTGATTTGCTTAAGAGATTCATCTCGGTAGGTAAGCGTCATAACCTCAAATAGAGGTTAGAATAGGTTGTGTTGTTTTATTATTTGTACATAGAATGTTTTCAAATATTATGAAATAAAGTAAAAATAAGTATCGTAAGTATTAGAATGTATCTACCACTCCAATTATTGTAAAAGCTCCAAATGTATTAGTATTTGTTGATAATGTTGTACGATGTTTTATTCATGGTATGATCTAATACAATTGGCATTCTTTTAGAGGCTACAAGGAAACGCCATGAGAGCGCCACTACCGAAGATATGAAAAAAGCCATAGGATTATACCTGGCACCAGCCAAGGCTAGACTTAAAAATGAGTATTTTTCATTTTTATTGGCTTATTCAATAAAATGATAATAAATACGTTTTTTTTTTATTTAGAACACTTCAATTAAAAATAGTGATTAATTTGATAAACCTTCAGTATGGCTTAAAAGATGCCAGAATTATTGATTATTAACTTGTATGGTGAGTGTGAAAAAATAAGTTCTTGCCTTTTAGATAACTCTATGTATGTTTCAACTTTTCGTTATCGACGTTATACATTCTAATAAACCAAGAACAATTTTAGTTCATTTTGACAAATTAAATAGATTGGCATAAAAAAAAATCTCATTTTCATATAAATATTTTTACAAATATTTTAGAAAAAATATAGCGTTACGTTAATTTTAAAATATGGAATAAATATTTTAATTGAATATTTTATCTATATTTAGAAAAAATATGAAAAATATATTCAAAAACCTCTCACGAAAAAATATTATAAAATATATTTTGTTTAAATATCTATGTAATATTTCTGGCTGTTAGGGTTATGTTATTCACTTCAGTTTTTATGTATACCAGTAATTTTATCAATAGAACAGAAAGGATAGTATTTTATTTGTATAAAGCAACCCTTTTACACACGTTTTTTTTTATATATAGTGTTCTACTATTAGTTATCTATTTCCTGTATAGCGTACACGTTATTCGGTACAGAAACCACAACTTCCTTTCTCTGTAAAAGAAAAAAAGTACAAAATAACTCCACGCGTTACCGCGTGCAGCAGGCAGAGGGCGATTAATGACAGGATTTACGATTTGACTCACTTTTTTTTGAAACCATTAATGTACCCGTTAGTTTAAATATTTTGGTCTATAAACTTGATACGAAGCCGTATCTCGGACGCTTTACTGCCCATTAATAGTTCGATTTTTTATTGCGAATTAAAACTTAACTAAATCCACGATTAGCCTTGCGCCGTCTTTTTTAGATACGGGGCGGTGTTTATTTCAATATTCACGGCTGGGTGAAATAAAATTAAATGAGTTAAATGAGAACCTACGTGGATATACGAAAATATTTAAAAAAAAAATCAATCTGAATTCAAATTCAAATTGAAGGTGGTGATAATACTTTTAAACATTGTCACGAGATGTCGCTGTAACAAAACAGAATTAATTCAATCGTTTTCTTACCAGAAGTAAGTTTATCTGCAATTTTGGTATACTTCATTTACTATAACAGACGAGGTATGTCATTACTTGCAAATTCGGGCCATGCAATAACATAATATTAAAATAACGAACATATAACCTATTCATGTTCAATTAAAGATACTATGTTGGTGCCTACAACTTTTTTAATTGCATGCTTGTCACATCTTCCCAATGTATTCCCACCAATTTAGTTATAGCTGTCAACTGTCAAAGGGTTATATTCTGCATTTACAGTAAAGTGTGGGAATTTGCATTTATACTTGGTATATATTTATTTAAAATAAGTAGTTATTACAACTAAACCATACCGAAACCATTGTGTAAACAATCGAAGAAGTTAATAGTTTCGTTAATCGTGTATTTCGACGTCATATTCTGTACAGTATTTCGTTTTTAGAGAGTAACGAGTGTTCTAAACATTCATGTTGCAAACATAAGCAAAATTTCATCCATGAGTAAACAAGGAATTACATCCACTAACCCAATACGAAAATGCATATGAAATAAATGTTGTAAAAATTAATTATTCTACTCATTGTCAATGTGCTATTGGAAACGCAATTTATAACATGTACGAAAACAGTGAGTATATACAAATATTGTTTACAGAAGTGGTTCTTTCACATACATTTTCAGACTAACGTAACACATTAAACATTTTGAACAGTGCTCTTAAAGAAAAATACATTTCTATGGCTGAAACACATTGTTGTGATAGATATTATTTGTTCTCAAAGAAAACGAAGTTTGTTACGAGACGATGGATGAAATATGGCAGATCGGAGGATGTATACAATTGTATAAAGCGAATTGAATTAAATTAGTCTGGAAATTTGACGTACTTGGTGTACAACTTATTGGAAACGAAATTTAGAAGTAGTAAATGAGAGAGATTGGTTTTGATAGAGAAGAAACTTGCATACTAATCGTTACTGTGAATACTTTAAGCGATAATGGTCCCGATTAAATTTATTGTACTCACTTGTGCTTTTTCGTTATTTTTCCACTGCTATCATGATTAACATACTTTAAATCCTGATTTCAAAAAGAATCATCACTAATATTAACGGTAAATGTTATTTTTAAGAGTTTGTTTATTCACCTGTCAAAAGTGTTGACAGTTAAATAACCTAACGTTTGTTTACGTTTTGACGAACAGAAAATTTGCAACACGGTCGTGACGTCATAGCAAATTGACTCACGTAGTACCTCGTCTGTTATAATAAATGAACTTTACTGTTATTTATGTATTTATATTCATTACTGTTTTGATCTCGCAATAAACTTATGTGTTAAGAATTATGTCTAATTGTAAGTTATACACTTAGTATGTCATATACCACGCCATTAGGTAATGTTTGATCTGTCTAAAAATATGTAATTTATCAAAATTGCTTTTACTTTTAACGTTGCTTCATTGTACCCTACACCAGAGTGTAATTGTAATTTGAATAAGAATGTTCGTATACAATTTACATTGTAATTAGCTAACAGTGTCTCTATAACTTGTATTGTATCTACATGCCTAATCCTAATTGTAGTACATAGAAAAGTGTTCAAGGACATTTTCTGTGAAATAATTTTAGGCAAATTAAAGTTTATCGAGTAGTTCAATTGCTTTTATGTTGTATTACATAACTATACAGTTTTTTTTTTTTTTGCTTTTAAAGTGTTATTTATTGTGAAATTTAAAAAGGAAGTTATTGATAACGTTTTTAAAAGATATTTTAAATGAATTTGATGAAACAAATAAAATCTGAAGGAGGGTGGATACATTGAATCGTGGAATTTATAAAAGTAATTAAAAATTGTAGGAAAACCAAGCTTGAATTTTTGACGCAAAATTTTAATTTTCAAGATGGATTAATCTATCGCATCTACCTAAAACTCTAATTTTTATTTTTATTTCCACAATTTAAAGTTTTTTTTTAATACCTAACCTAATTGGAACATTTTTTTAGATTAAAATTCATGAAAAGAGGGTATGTTGTTGTTTTTAATCTGATTAATTCAATTTTGAATCATCAAATATTATCAAAATAGGTAGCATTAGATTCTCTTATTGTTAGAGATTCATCCCATTATCTTTAATCCTTTACAAGGGAATAAGTATATATTATAAAATATCTAAATTTTCGGTTCTTGTATTGAAAATATATGTGGTAACTGAAAATATTTTAAAAAAATTAAACCAACTCTAATGAAATATCTTGTTCTATAATTTCTATAATATTTTTCATATGTCTTTGTTAAAAGAAAATGACGTTATGATTGAAATGGTGTGATACGTTCGAGTTTTGAAAATGAACCATTTTCTGTTTACATATATGATATTTGAGCATAATATCTTGAAATTAAAAATATATCTTTTTTCCCAGACAAAAATAAATTGGGTTCATATAACCCATAAGAACATGAACCTATACCCTAACAGCCACAAATATACTAGAAATATTTTTAAAAATATATTTGAGAAATATTTTTCGTGAGAGGTTTTTGAATATATTTTTTATATTTTACCTATATTTAAATAAAATATAAATATAATATTTAAATATAAATTTTATCTAAATATAGATAAAATATACAATTGAAATTTTACTCCATATTTTAAATCATGTAAGTTTGATATTTTTTAAAATATTTATAAAATATTATTTATATGAAAATTGAGATTACGTTAATGGAAATGAAAGAAGATCCAGAATCTCACAAACTCTCTCTTTATTAATAAAATACTAATGGCTACTTGTTTCGATTGTATTTAACACTCATCTCCTGACCAAAGTGTTTTTTTTTCACTTTCACTGCAAATATTCAAGTTTTTTTTTTTATTTTAATCATCAATTTTTCCTCATCATTCAGCTGTTTAATTTAATTTCAAAATTTAATTCAAAAAAAAAATTTTTTATGCATTTAGTCAAAATTTGTTGTTAATCTGATCCATATTTGTAATGTCCCCATGTGCGCTTTCAGCTTTGGCATGACAGAAAAATATATTCAGAAATCATTTGCAATAAAATATAATTAATGCTACATAACATATATACATATTTGTAAAACGTATTCCTAATATATTTTCTTCATACATATTATGTTAATATAACTAATATTCAAGAAAGATTCAATATTTTCTAAATATTTCTGAAATATGAAATAAATATAGTTGGCTATAGAACAACTTATTGTTATAGCAACCTTTAACAGGTATTTTCAACACTACGTTCGTTTTAGGCTAACAATTTATGAATTATATTAATTTATTGTTGCTTGTATATGCAACCCAAATGAATTATTTAAAAGAAAAGATCTCAGTGCGATACTTCAACCGATAAAAAATAAAAATATTAAAATCTATTATCTAATCTATTATTATAAATTATTTATATAAAAATTATAAATTATTTGATAAAAATATGTACTTAATTCTTTTTTAAAATATAAATGGATTTTAATGACTCTTTCTTATTGTTTGTGTGTAACTTTTAAATAGGTACTTTATAAAATTTAAACATCAATTATTTGAATTTACCACCAAATATGTTTAATTTTGTAAATTGAATTGGGGAGCTTATTACAAAAAGTTATAATTACTTATATTGTTGCTTTTGTAATTATACTAGTCTATCACTTGAACTAATAAAAAATCGTATATTAGGTCTTCACAAAAAGGCACTTATTATATTGCCCATTATTTAATTGAACTTCTTTTTTATTTAATTAAGCTCATTTCGTTTTGATTGACATCATTTTATCCTTTCGTTTTGGAAATAAAACACATATTAGTATATCAGTCATTTTCTTTATTTATTATCTCGATAAATTTTAGCATCTCATTTTATAAATTCTTCTTATTCTTATTATCTTATTTAAATATACAGAGATCCCTGATAATACAATATACAATGTACAGATCGTTTTTCTTCTTATATATCTTCTTCTTCATTTATTACAATAATATAATAATCGCAGCAAGTTACAGCAAAATGTACTTTTTTTTTTTGAGATATACCGTACTTAGTTCCGACATATTTTATGAAACCCATTTTGGCGTTTTACAGAAATTTAAATGAATTTTTTTTGGCGAAATATTTATTAAATAAAATTAAATAACAAAACAAAAAAAATATACGTTCGTGAAAATCAGCATTAGATTGCACAGAATTTAGTTCTTTAGCTCTTTCTATATTATACACCATCTAGCATAAATATTGCAATATATCGGGACCTTTTTTCTATATTATTAAAGTATGGGAAACTTGTATTGCGAGGAAAGTTCAGCGTGTCAAACAATAGTAAAATTTATTTTAACAAACGTCACGTGATCATCAGTATGTTGCCAAAGCTATTATTTAATAACCACTACAAACTTCTCCTAGACGCCTCACCACAAACTACACTAAACTGGACGTACGTTTCGATAGCAAAGCTATCATCATCAGCAGAAACACTGAACTGCAGTTGCAGATAACTTAGGGGTCTAGGAGAAGTTTGCAACATTACCAGTACCACACTTTGGAGTATTTTTGTCATAATAACCACTAGCCTAACAAATCCAGCAAGGAGTCAATCTTGGCTGGAAAAGTGCTCCGATGACTATCAGCAATCATTAGCATAAATTATGAATGAATTAATGAAACATGATACACCATTTATAAATTATAAGAAAAGTATAGGGCCAAGAATGGAACCCTGCGGAACCCCCATCTTAACAGTTAAGTGTCCTGATTTAACATTACGATTTGATTTAAAATTAATTCTAACAAATTGAGTCCTATCAGAAAGAAAAGCTCAATCGGCCAATGATGTCCACTCACTTTACCTAATGATAAGTCGTTAATAATAAATGTAGCATGAAACGAATAATTAAATAATATGTACAATTAAATTTTATAGGGAAAAAGAAAAAAAAGTTTTTTTTGAAAATGGTATAAATTATTCCGAAACGTAAAAATAATTTAATTTGAAATTGAAATTCATACGTGTTCATTGAAAAGATTACAAACATTGAATTTACTGACAATGAAGTTTTAGTTTCATTTGATGTGAGCTCACTGTTTCCCAGCGTCCCCGTTGATATCACTTTGACTTATTTAGAAGATTTTTTGAAAAGTAATCATTTCTTTGGCGAAGCTCTGCATGAAACAAAATTTCTTTCAAATCAACGGTACCTTTTACCAACAAACTGAAGGAACAGCAATGGGTAACAGCTTATCTCCCTTCATAGCTAACCTCTTTATAGGAAAATTTGAAACCGATCTTTAGAATACTTTGGCATATTTTCCACGGGTTTGGGTTAGATACGTCGATGACATTTTTTGTTTTTTTTTGATACTAGTAAGTGCTCAATTAGAGATTTTCTTGAACAGCTAAATTCAAATTTCCTTCCATTAAGTTTACTCATGAAGAGGAAACAAATCAATAGGATTGATTTTCTCGATATGTTAGTAATAAGAAATAAAAATTAATTAGAAATAGACATATATAGAAAGCCCATTACTAATAACAGATTTATTTCAGAAGATTCAAACCATTCATGGAAAAACAAGCTAGCAGCTATCAACTTTTTGGTACATCGCTTACTTAATTTCCCTCTATCTACAGAACGATCGCTGCATTTAATGGGTTCTCAGAAGCCGTTGTATATAACACCATTAGAAAACATAAAAACAAAATAAGAATTAAAAATGCGAGTACTTTAGAAATTAGTGACAAGAAGAATAAGAAATATGTTAAATTACCATTTTATCCAAGTTACACGAAAGGTCTACAAAAAATTTTCTCTAAATTCAATCTTGACATAGTTACTACTTCAAATAATAGTCTTAAAAATATTTTAGGTGACCCTAAAGATCAAGTAGATAATTTGGACAAATCAGGTATTTATAAAATATCTTGTGTGTAAAGATTGTGATCATGTATATATTGGGCAAACTAAAAGATCAATTAAAACGCGTTACAAGGAGCATTGGCTCATCTTAAATTAGAAGGTTTGACAAATCTAGTGTAGCCCTACATATGCTTGAAGAAAACCATAAAGTTGACAAGATAAAGTTAGTAAAAAACGTAAACAACTATGTGCAATTAAATTGTTATGAGGGTATGGAAATATATAAAAACAAACATATTTTAATGAATTCAGATTTAGGGCCATTAAATTCTTGTCTTTACGGTTTACTAACTATAAGTAGTAGATTAGACGGAGTTAGGATTAGTGACTAAAGTTCGTCTCAACCTTAAGATGCAGTATGGGATATAATAGCCACTGTGCATCTTCTTACTATCCTAGTTGCTGTCACTAACGCTATCTTCACTTCCGATTATATGTTGCCACTTCTTTACATATGTCGGTGTCGGCACCAATACCTATCTGTCATCTGTCTATTAGCATCAACTGTTGTCAATCGTCATCATCGTAGTTTTAAAACAGTTAAGTTCCACGTTAATTAGTTTATATATAGCACAAATCGTTCTTTTCAGAACGCTTCTCTCCTTTTCAAGTGCGCACAAGGTAATATGGGTATTTTTCGTGATTTTTATAAATTATATAACCTATACATTTAATTACAGTTTTCACTGCATTAATGGAAGGTGTAGGGAGAAAACGGTGGTATCACTGCAGAAAATTAGAAAAAATTCCAACGGCAGCATGGAGAAAAACTGATATCATAGATTGGCTCCGTGAGAAACAAATTCCAACAACTGACGATATGTAAAAGGGACTTGCTGTTTTGCGTGTCACAAATAACCGCAGTATGATAAAAGCAGGATTGATGAATTGCTAAAGAAAACGGTCATCATGTTCTGCGATACCACCTTACCATTGCGAGTTAAATCCCTTGAAATGGTATGGGCACAGTAAAAAACTGCATAAAAATGAACAATACCACATTTAAGGTAACATTGGAGGAACTAATTCAAAGAGCGTATAGCACTGTAATGTTGCTAATTGGCAAAACTACATCAAACATGTAAAAATATTGAAAGGAAATGTGAATAGTGGATATTTGCAAGATGACATTGAAGAATTCATTATTCGTGTAACAGATTCATCATCCGAAGATCAAACTGATTCGTTGAACGACTAAAAATTTAGATAAGACGTGTGTAATTACTATTCCTTTCATAAATATTATTGTATTATGTGAGCATTTGTATGATTCCAGCTATTTTTGTTACAAAACGTGGAAACTATAATTAATTAAAGGATTGTATCTATTTCTTTGAATTTAATAATTGTATCATACCCCATATACAATAATAAATGTTCGAAATGTAAATTACGTTAATGAGTATAATAAATAAAGTTATCGGCTCTTTTACTGATTCTTAATAAAAAACAGTATATGGCTTTTTTATATTTACTGTTTTCCACAGATTCCGTTTAAAAAAGAAACCGAAAAAAGTTTGCGAGTAACGATTATAATTGCTTCAATTCACTTCTTTCTTCAGCATATAAGCAATGGCTGCTTTATAGCTCCCTTTTTCGTATCTGAGACAACATAAACATATATCATAGAGAAGATAGTAACATATACTGATATATGCATTTTAATTGTCATAAACTCAAATAATGCAACCGGAAGTAGCAATGTGCTGCTGATGCACGATTTGGCAATCGCGAATACGAATTCCCATAAGACGTATA
Organism: Protaetia brevitarsis; assembly: GCA_004143645.1. Taxonomy (NCBI): domain Eukaryota; kingdom Metazoa; phylum Arthropoda; class Insecta; order Coleoptera; family Scarabaeidae; genus Protaetia; species Protaetia brevitarsis. The sequence goes on along the minus strand of RXPK01001102.1, from coordinate 30,402 downwards.
CTGCATCTTAAGGTTGAGACGAACTATAGTTAAGCATGACGGCAATCAGCCATGACCGTGATCATTATACCATGACCTTTTTTAGGTATAGATTAGAGTAGTTTTAGTGTAGTTATTTAGTTCAGTGTTTCTGCTGATGATGATAGCTTTGCTACGTACGTCCAGTTTAGTGCAGTTTGTGGTGAGGGGTTTAGGAGAAGTTTACAGCATTAAAATTGAAACACTAAACTACCGTATTCCCAAATAAATGAAATAGAGAAAGGCTAAAGCTTAGAACGGTAAATAAGTAAAACAAGGTAAACATCATGTCATCTAACCTCACTTTTTACCGATTCACAACATATTTTTTTTTTAATTTGCCGCCATATTAGTGATCACGTAACGTATCAAAAGAAATGTTGTTATTCTTCGACAAGTTGAGCGCAATCCTACAAACAAAAAATTATATTTTCCTAGTAAAATTAATTAATCCCCATAATATATTGCAATATTTATGTATTTTGACTGTATAAAAACCATATTAATTTTAATAATTTTATTCAACGATCAGTCGTAATACTTTTCCTTTCTTCTTTAATATTCACAGTCTCGAAAAGCTCTGGGGAAAATTTACAAAAAATCACACCGTTTCTTAATACAACACCGTCCTCCTCCCGTCAATTTACACTTTACACGCGCGGTACAAATATAAAACTAATATTTACAATAAGAATATAATTTCGTCGCACGATTTCCGATAAGTTCGCCCCTTAATTATTAATTATCAGTAGGCCGTGGCGGCCCCCGTATGGTGCACGTGTCCGAAATGTCCTAGTCCGTGACTCAACGGGTCAGGTGGCGCTGGCGTCGGTTGACAGGCGACGTACCAATCGCTCAGTGCCGTCGCACCAGGTACCTGAGGGTTGCTATTGATCTGCGGACTCGCCGCCACGGAGATGCTGCCCGCCGAAGAGCTGTTCGACTCTTCGCCGTCGCTGTCGTAGTGGGGCGGCGAACGACCTGAGCAGCCGTGCACCTTCATGTGTTTCCTCAGCGAGGACGGATGGGTGTAGGATTTGTCGCAGCCGGCCACCTGCAGTTGTACGTTTGTCGACGTATGGACGTGGGAGTGTTTCTTGGCGATCCGAGGAATTGGCGAATCGCCTGTCACAGCCTTCGTATCGCAATTTGAACGGTTTCTCGCCTGAAACATATATAGGAAAGGAAAGAATTAGTTTGTGCGATTCATAAAAGTATAGAGTAGCTAAAGTTCGTTTACTATAACAGACGAGGTATGTCATTACTTGCAAATTCGTGCCATGCAATACCATATTATTAAAATAACCAACTAACTTATAACTTTTTCATATTCAATTAAACATATTATGTTGGCGCCTACTGTTTTTTTAAATTGCATGTTTGTCACGTCTTTTCATAGCTTTGTTCGTTTGTCATAAATGGAGTGGCTTTAGAGTACTCTGAAATTGAAGTCACGTGATTACGGTGGTAAATTTGAACGGCACAGAACTACAATAAATAGATACAAAAGAACATGCATTTCATGATTTAATGTTGTAATTCAGTATTTGTACGTATCCTAACCTCAAGCTGATCGATTGTTTTATGTTTGTATGTTGTTTATATTTTGAACAATATGGTAGTAGTACACGTCTTCCCCTGTTATGTGGCTATACTAATAATGCCCGAAGTAAATCTTAAAAATATTACAATCATATGTTCACAATTTAACATAACACCATAGCCATAACCTATATTACCGTCAAACTGCCCAAACTTGCTCTTCCTCTAGAGCAAGTGCAGGATTGGACTATTCAGAACAGTTCAAAATAGCAGTAGATTTACAAACGAACATCAACTGGAATCCTCGATTCGTCTGGCACAAACGAACACGTAATTTTGTGTTCTGAACTACACCAAGTGACTAACGAACAAAGCTCATGTCTTCCCACCAATTTCGGTCTTGCTGTCAACTGTCAGAGGAGAGGGTTATATTCTGCGTTTTCAGTAATGTGTGGGAATTTGCGTTTATACTTGGTATATATTTATTCAAAATAAGTAGTTATTACAAGTAAAATCTGTCGAAACCATTGTGTAAACAATCGAAAGAGTTAATAGTTTCGTTAATCGTGTATTTCGACGCAGAACGCGAGAACAACGGGCCATTACTCCCGTTAACTTTCGTGCGAGAAGTATGTATAAAATCCATATATTTTTAATGTCATATTCTTAACAGTATTTCGTTTTTTAGAGAGTAATGAGTGCTCTAAACATTCATATTGCAAACATAACCAAAACTCCATGAGTAAACAAGGAATTACATCCAATAACCCAAAAGGAAAATGCATACGAAATAAAGGTTGTAAAAATTGATTATTCTACTCATTGTCAGTGTGCTATTGAAAATACAATTTATAACATGTACGAAAACAGTGAGTATATACAAATATTGTTTACAGAAGTGGTTCTTTCACATATATTTTTCAGACTAACGTAACACATTCAACATTTTGAACAGTGCTCTTAAAGAAAAACCACATTTTCTATGGTTGAAACACATTGTTGTTGTGGTAGATATTATTTGTTCCCAAAGAAACGCTAGATGAAATATGGCAGATCGGAGGATGCATACAATTGTATAAAGCGGATTGAATTAAATTAATCTGGAAATTTGACATACTTGGTGTACAACATATTGGAAATGAAATTCAGAAGTAATAAATATCAGAGAGATTGGTTTTGATAGAGAAGAAACTTGCATACTAATCGTTACTGTGAATACTTTAAGCGAAAATTGTCCCGATTAAATTTATTGTACTCACTTGTGCCTTTTTGTTATTTTTTCCACTACTATTATGATTAGCATACTTTAAATCCTGATTTCTAAAAAGAATCATCACTAATATTAACGGTAAATGTTATTTTTGAGAATTTGTTTATTCACCTGTCAAAAGTGTTTGACAGTTAAATAACCTAACGGTTTGTTTACGTTTTGTACGCCAATATTCTGTTTGTATGTTAGTTGTCATTAATTAATTCTGTGATTTACAGATAAACAAGAGCAGAGTAGGATTTATTTATAACGCTCATTGGAAAAATTTGTGCATAATCTCCCTCATGTTGCATCATTTACGTTATAATAACATGTACGTTATCAACAAATATAACGTATTTTTATATTAGGGAGTTTTCGCATACCGTTAACTGCAATACGTTAAACGTTAAACCCTACCTTACAAATGCGCTAAAATAGAAATAACGTTCTCAGTAATTTAGAGTTTTCGCAATTTGATTTATACTTAACGTTAACGTATGAGCAATCGCGTGAGTTTTTCTCTTTGGTAAAACTGTCAGTGATTTTAATAATAATAAAAGGCAATAGGTGTGGCCTTTTCTACTCTTTGTCGCACACCATAGGCGTCGCCCTATCTAGAGCGTGTAAATTGAGTGTGAAAAAGTCGGACGCACTAACCGTGCACGGAGAAACGGATTAAAAGGAAAATAATAGATGGGCAAAGGGGTAGCGGGGATGGCACGGGAATAGGCGTATGGAAATTAATAGTTAAAAATAGGTTGAGGGGAGAAAATTCGCGAAATTCTAAATCGTGATGGGTGCGAGTTAGGCGAACGTCTCTGAAGACCGAGAAATGTCACTTGGCGAATTTCGACCGATTTGGCATTGTCAAAGTTGGGCATTTTGGTGCGATCGCCACAAGGCAGAGAAGGTGTTTGAGAGTGGGATTGATGTGGAAATGCCTTCACGCATGTTTCCTCTTACCGATTGAACCCTAAAATGGGGTCGAGACGCGAAATTTTTCTCAAAAAGACCCGATTCATAGAGGCGTGTTTTGCCGGCGATGAGGTTGGAATTATGGCCGGTTTCGTAGATTGTCAACGGCTTCTGTCACACGGTAAAATGTCGCGAACTTCGGGAGACGATTTTGGAACGTAAAAGGGGGTACAAGGGACACGTAATGAGTCGAAACGTGATCAGAGAGATGTTAAGAGCCTGAATGATTCCTTAGCATATGGAAAAATGTGGAATATGCTAAATGAAATGTCATTTCTGAGGGCGCCGATTTGTCATAACCTAACCGATTATTTGGGTGATCATAATAGCGATTTGAGGACAATTTAACGTTTATTGGAAGGTTGAAAAGGTTCGTAATACACGCTCAAATATGTTTCTGATTAAAATTATACAGTTTTTAGCGAAATTATTGAGCCAGGATCAAGTAAGATGTCAAACTATCGAACCACGTAAAGCGTCAACGTATCGCGCTAATTTTAGCACGAAAAGTATACATTACCGCAAAAATAATGGCGATATGGTTTTGTACGTGTCTGATATTACCGCTTTCATGCTAAAAAGGGCCCGACTAACGCTCATTTCTACAGAATGATTCGATTTATGGAGTCGTGTTTGACTGGTCTGTCAGAGATAATTTATGTGTCTTTAAATGAGGTAAAATTCATTTTTTCAAGCTCTCTACAATCATGAGGAGAAGAATATTATAAGAGTGACACCATATAGTATATTAATCGACCCCTAGAAATGTCATTTGAGATGTCGAAAGATGCAGCGAGCAGAGAACAATCCCTTTCCGATGAAAGTTATTTCAAATCTTTTTTTTACCCGTTCAACATACTATAGGAGAAGAAAACGATTACGATATAATAGATTTGGGTGTCTGTTCTCTATTTTTTACTGTTATTGTTACATATATATAATACAAAACAGTTTAAAGCGATGTTGTTTTTCATTCATATTCGATAATGTACAGTTAGAGTAATCAGATATGCATATCAGCTGTTACGTGAATATTATTTGTAGTGATATCGATATATAGATTTCTTAAAAGTATCAGATTTGGATTGTATTCCAAAAGGAAGTTTCTACGTACCAAGTATCGAATATATCATGTTAAATTTATTTAACTATGGAATGTACAAGTTAATTTTTAAAATTTCAGTCCACAAGGACAATATTATTGAAACTTTAAATAGTAAAGAGAGCAAGCAGGTGGGGTAGATATGCAAATATCTTTTTTTATTACATACTATTACCTTAAACGATGAAAGATTTAATGCGCTATTCAATTTTGATCGGTTGCATTATTGATTTCTCTTCTGGCATTTTTTTAAAACACTCAACAACTGCTAATTAAATAACTTACAGTTTCACATATTCGCACATATATATTTAGAAAATTTGTGGTTACAGGATATAAAATGTGTCGCACATATATATACAAATGTATTTTAAAAAATTGACATAATTTAATCAGGTCCAAAATGAGAAGATACAGCACTTATTCATCGTCTTTGTAACATTCTATTCGGTTTTTCTTTCGGATAAAACACACTGATAGTAGTTTCTAACTCGACAGTCGGCGTAGCGAACACAAAATTCCGCAAACCATGACACAAGTAAATAATAGCACGGTAATATTAGGTCTGGATGCTCTGTAGATCGTCACGTGTGTTGTATGGGTGTAAAATAATTCCAGGATAGCGATAAAATGTTTGTTTTGCAACGATGACCACGTCTTCCACACTTTCTTCTTAAAAAAAAACAACTTTCAGGTTATATTACCACAAAAAACACGTAGAAATCTTGAAAAACACATTTATCAACCAACAATCGTTATAATCGATTACGTCTCTTCATAATAATGTAAACAATTCGATCGAATAATCGGTATAAATCATTACTAATCACGAGAGTATTGAAATTGAGTTGACGACAACTGTCAAATTAGCGTGTAGGAATATCATGCAAGAACGAAATACGCTTAGGTGCGTTCACCCATATAGAAAACTGTAACATGATTATAAATTTTAATTATATTTCTACTTCGATAATTGTCATAACGTACTATTCTTATAGTGTGTTGTATAATACATTTAAATACATTCAAATATTAACACCCGCTCCGTCGGTTTGGTTTAGTTCACTCATTGACGAGTAAACGCGTTCAGCCGATGATATATTTGTCGTTTCTAAGAAATCGTATTTAGTAAACCGTTCATAAAGCGAATTTATAATTCGAAAGCACACGTAACTTAATTATGTTTACTTAAAGAGGTTTTTAAATCATTATTTTTATTACTTCGTTTGCCGGTATATTCTATGAACGCCGATGTGACAGATGATATAAATTATATTAGCCGGATACACAGTGAGATGCGACATGTTCGGCCGAGTTCGGATTTGTCGTCGGAAAATGTCCAGTACGAGGCGGCAAATTTTTAAAATCTTATGTCTTTTAAACCGCGTATATGTGGCATTTATATTTCCGTAAATATTTTTAATGCATGAAATCTACAGTGTTTTCGACTTATTACTCTATGCGTGGAGTATATCTATCGCTTTTATTAATAGTGTGTATTAAAATAAAATAGAAATTCAATCATTGCGTAAAAGTGGAGTATGTTGAAGACACTATAAAATATTGTCACAATAATAGCGGGAAATTTAATTTTTGCAGCTTCGACTTACTAGAAGTATAGAAAGGCAATTTTTTTTTTTTTAAGTTTGAGACTTTGCGATTTTTTTGAGCCACTATTTGCGAATATAGAATTAAAAACAGGATGGCGCGACTAAAATGGAGGAATATTATTAAAAAATTATATTTTGCAACAGACATTTGTGGGTGCTTGGATCGTTGCATTTGATGCTGATAATATTGTTTGGAAAAATAAAATGACGGAAAAAATAGGAAGAAAATTGAAATATAGGGAAAATCGTCAACTATTTTTTTTTAAAAGCTGTAACTTATGGGATATTATAAAAGGAAATAGGGAAAATAGATAAGGAAAAAGAGAATAGGGAAAGGGTATAGAATTTGATTACAGCTCTATTTTTGCTTTTAGGAAGGAAGTCTTATCTACAAAAGCTTTCTAGAACTTAATGCCGCATAACCTAAGAATATATTTGAGTACAACTGATCCCGAACACTGGCTCTTTGATTACTACAGCTCAAATCTTTTCTACAGAAGTTTTATAGAATTTAATGCTGTGTAACTTAAAAATATTTTCAAGTATACCGGGGGTTCAGGAAGACTGGGTTTTTTCGTTATAGCTCTATTTTTGCGTTTAGGAAGACATCTTTTCTACAAGAGTGTTATAGAATTGAATGCTATATAACCTAAAAAAAATATTCAAATATACCGGGGGTTCAGGAAGACTGGGTTTTTCGGTAATAGCTCTATTTTTGCGTTTAGGAAGAAATCTTTTCTACAAGAGTGTTATAGAATTGAATGCTACATAACCTAAAAAAAAATCAAATATACCGGGGGTTCAGGAAGACTGGGTTTTTCGGTAATAGATCTATTTTTTGCGTTTAGGAAGAAATCTTTCTACAAGAGTGTTATAGAATTGAATGCTATATAACCTAAAAAAAAATTCAAATATACCGGGGGTTCAGGAAGACTGGGTTTTTCGGTAATAGCTCTATTTTTGCGTTTAGGAAGAAATCTTTCTACAAGAGTGTTATAGAATTGAATGCTACATAACCTAAAAAAAAAATCAAATATACCGGGGGTTCAGGAAGACTGGGTTTTTCGGTAATAGATCTATTTTTGCGTTTAGGAAGAAATTTTCTACAAGAGTGTTATAGAATTGAATGCTATATAACCTAAAAAAAAATTCAAATATACCGGGGGTTCAGGAAGACTGGGTTTTCGGTAATAGCTCTATTTTTGCGTTTAGGAAGAAATTTTCTTACAAGAGTGTTATAGAATTGAATGCTATATAACCTAAAAAAAATTCAAATATACCGGGGGTTCAGGAAGACTGGGTTTTTCGGTAATAGCTCTATTTTTGCGTTTAGGAAGAAATCTTTTCTACAAGAGTGTTATAGAATTGAATGCTACATAACCTAAAAAAAAATTCAAATATACCGGGGGTTCAGGAAGACTGGGTTTTTCGGTAATAGATCTATTTTTGCGTTTAGGAAGAATTTTTCTACAAGAGTGTTATAGAATTGAATGCTATATAACCTAAAAAAAATTCAAATATACCGGGGGTTCAGGAAGACTGGGTTTTTCGGTAATAGCTCTATTTTTGCGTTTAGGAAGAAATTTTTCTACAAGAGTGTTATAGAATTGAATGCTATATAACCTAAAAAAAAATTCAAATATACCGGGGGTTCAGGAAGACTGGGTTTTTCGGTAATAGCTCTATTTTTGCGTTTAGGAAGAAATCTTTTCTACAAGAGTGTTATAGAATTGAATGCTACATAACCTAAAAAAAAATCAAATATACCGGGGGTTCAGGAAGACTGGGTTTTCGGTAATAGTCTATTTTTGCGTTTAGGAAGAAATTTTCTACAAGAGTGTTATAGAATTGATGCTATATAACCTAAAAAAATTCAAATATACCGGGGGTTCAGGAAGACTGGGTTTTTCGGTAATAGCTCTATTTTTGCGTTTAGGAAGAAATTTTTCTACAAGAGTGTTATAGAATTGAATGCTATATAACCTAAAAAAAAATTCAAATATACCGGGGGTTCAGGAAGACTGGGTTTTTCGGTAATAGCTCTATTTTTGCGTTTAGGAAGAAATTTTTCTACAAGAGTGTTATAGAATTGAATGCTATATAACCTAAAAAAAAATTCAAATATTCCGGGGGTTCAGGAAGACTGGGTTTTTCGGTAATAGATCTATTTTTGCGTTTAGGAAGAAATCTTTTCTACAAGAGTGTTATAGAATTGAATGCTACATAACCTAAAAAAAAATCAAATATACCGGGTGTTCAGGAAGATTGGATTTTTTTCATTATAGCTCTATTTTTGCGTTTAGGATTTTTTTTTTCTTCAGGGATGTTACAGAATTGGATGCTGCATAAGTTAAAAATATCTTCAAAAATACCGAGTGTTCAGGAAGATTGGATTTTTTTCATTATAGTTCTATTTTTGCGTTTAGGATTTTTTTTTCTTCAGGGATGTTATAGAATTGGATGCTGCATAAGTTAAAAATATTTTCAAAAATACCGGGTGTTCAGGAAGACTGGGTTTTTTCATTATAGCTCCATTTTTGCGTTTGGGAACAAATCTTTTCTACAAAAGTGTTATAGAATTGAATGCTGCATAAGCTAAAAATATTTTTAAATCTACAGAGTGTTCAGGAAGATTGGATTTTTTCATTATAGCTCTATTTTTGCGTGTAGGAATTTTTTTTTCTTCAGGGATGTTATAAAATTGGATGCTGCATAGGTTAAAAATATTTTCAAAAATACCGGGTGTTCAGGAAGATTGGATTTTTTCATTACAGCTCTATTTTTGCGTGTAGGAATTTTTTTTCTTCAGGGATGTTATAAATTGGATGCTGCATAAGTTAAAAATATTTTCAAAAATACCAGGTGTTCAGGAAGATTGGATTTTTTTCATTATAGCTCTATTTTTGCGTTTAGGAATTTTTTTTTCTTCAGGGATGTTATAGAATTGGATGCTGCATAAGTTAAAAATATGTTCAAAAATACCGGGTGTTCAGGAAGATTGGATTTTTTCTTTATAGCTCTATTTTTGCGTTTAGGAAATTTTTTTTCTTCAGGGATGTTATAGAATTGGATGCTGCATAAGTTAAAAATATTTTCAAAAATACCGGGTGTTCAGGAAGATTGGATTTTTTTCATTATAGCTCTATTTTTGCGTGTAGGAAATTTTTTTTTCTTCAAGAGTGTTATAGAATTGGATGCTGCATAAGCTAAAAATATTTTCAAATATACCGGGTGTTCAGGAAGATTGGATTTTTTTCATTATAGCTCTATTTTTGCGTTTGGGAACAAATCTTTTCTACAAAAGTGTTATAGAATTGAATGCTGCATAAGCTAAAAATATTTTTAAATCTACAGAGTGTTCAGGAAGATTGGATTTTTTTCATTATAGCTCTATTTTTGCGTTTGGGAACAAATCTTTTCTACAAAAGTGTTATAGAATTGAATGCTGCATAAGCTAAAAATATTTTCAAATCTACAGAGTGTTCAGGAAGATTGGATTTTTTCATTATAGCTCTATTTTTGCGTTTGGGAACAAATCTTTTCTACCAAAGTGTTATAGAATTGAATGCTGCATAAGCTAAAAATATTTTTAAATCTACAGAGTGTTCAGGAAGATTGGATTTTTTTCATTATAGCTCTATTTTTGCGTTTGGGAACAAATCTTTTCTACAAAGGTGTTATAGAATTGAAAGCCGCATAAGCTAAAAATATTTTGAAATCTACAGAGTGTTCAGGAAGATTGGATTTTTTTCATTATAGCTCTATTTTTGCGTTTGGGAACAAATCTTTTCTATAAAAGTGTTATAGAATTGAATGCTGCATAAGCTAAAAATATTTTTAAATCTACAGAGTGTTCAGGAAGATTGGATTTTTTCATTATAGCTCTATTTTTGCGTTTGGGAACAAATCTTTTCTACCAAAGTGTTATAGAATTCAATGCTGCATAAGCTAAAAATATTTTTAAATCTACAGAGTGTTCAGGATGATTGGATTTTTTTCATTATAGCTCTATTTTTGCGTTTGGGAACAAATCTTTTCTATAAAAGTGTTATAGAATTGAATGCTGCATAAGCTAAAAATATTTTCAAATATACCGGGTGTTCAAAAAGACTGAGTTTTAGGAAAAGAAACTTTTTGACAAAAGTTGTGCAGATTGCTGCATACCCTAAACATAGTTTCGACTATACAGGGTGTTCCAAAAGTAAAAACAAAAGAAAACTACACTTAAAACGTATTGCACATTGTAAAAGTGGCAACTTCTCTCGAATGGGGACCGACTTCAAAAAACCACCTTCCTCAAGTAACCACCTTCCTCAAGTACCACCTTCTGCACTGACTAGAAGCGCAGCTTCTGAGTATTAATGAAAATAACATATGCTTGCGTATACTTTGACTTAAAAGTTTTTGATAAAAATGGAAAGTCTTCTACAGTTATGTGCGGAAGGCGTGATAACATATCATACATTAAAAGATGCTTTTGTCTTTGATGTATTAAACGAAAGATCTGATATTCATATTAGATCAGTAGAAAATCACGGACGTTTAAATATAGAAAAATTAAGTGATCGAGAGTGTAAATTAAATTTTCGTTTCTTTAAGGATGATATCATGCGTTTAACAAAGGCGCTTAGTATTTCAGATTATATTAATGCATGCGATCGTCACAAAGTAACTGGTAAGTATCTACAATTTATAAACGAATTTGCAGTAAATGTATACATTTTGACGTTTTTAGGAGTTGAAGGTTTATGCATCCTACTGCGACGTCTGGCTTATCCGAATCGTTTATGCGATTTGGAGGAAATGTTTGGTCTCTCTGCCCCAAGTTTATCTCTAATCTCAAAGAAAGTAATAGATACAATCATGGATAATAAGGGCTACTTACTTAAAAATTTAAATAATCTGAATTGGTTAACAAAAGATAGATTAGAATATTATGCAATGGTATAAAATGAAATTTTACTAATTGTACATATTTTCAAAAGTAAATACTTATTAGGCAATACATGAAAAAGGAGCACCACTAGATAACTGTTGGGCATTTATTGATGGCACAGCAAGAGCTATTTGTAGACCATCAATATACCAAAATGAGTATTATTCTGGCCATAAAAGAATACACTGCTTAAAATATCAAAGCGTTCTTGCAGCTGATGGAATCATCGTAAATATATATGGGCCCTGTAAAGGTCGTAGGCATGATAGTGGTACATTTATATATCTTAAATTTATATTATTAGCATTACTAATTACTTCTTTTTCAGGTATACTCCGAGATTCTGATCTGTATGAGCAACTGCAACAAAAAGTTGTATTTGGTAATAAGAAATATGTGCTTTATGGAGATAGTGGTTATCCATTAAGGGAACTTTTGCTGAGGCCATATCCAGATCGTAATCTAAATGCAGCTCAACAGTGTTTTAATAAAAGTATGAGTTCTATAAGACAGCCAGTGGAATGGGGTTTTGGTAAAGTAGTAAATGAATTTGCTTTCTTGGACTTTAGAAAGAATCAAAAATTATTTTTGCAAGATGTAGGCAACATGTATTTAACAGCATGTTTACTAACTAACTGCCACACTTGTTTATACGGGTCACAAGCAGCAGAATATTTTGGAGTTTCGCCCCCATCTTTAGAAGAGTATCTAGAAGTTTAAAAAGCCTGAGTATTATTGAACTATGCAGAATGATTCTGTTAAAATACTCATAGGTATATGTATCTATAAAATTCACTTAATCTGATTTATTTACATTACCTTTATTTAGTTCTACATTTGAAATCTTATAAAAAAAATAAACGTTTGACTGTTGGATTAGTTGTATTTATTTTTGAACAAGAAATTCAATTAATTTTTGTTGATTTAACAAAAGATTTGTTTGAATATCTCTTTCTTCCTTTTCAAATTTTAAGCGAGCTAACCGCTCTTCTCTTTCGAAATTAAATTTTTGTTCTTCCAAATCCTGCTTCCTCCCTTCTAGAGCCAGCTTTTTTTCTTCTAAAAGAAGTTGTCTTTCTCGAAGCTCTACTTCTTTCATTTCTTTGTTGCGTAGGAAATCAAGTGTTTCACTTCTTATAGTTGCTTTCTCTCTGTGCTGTTCTTCCTACAGTAAACACACAGCAATTAATACACATAACATACCTCAATGTAATATCATTTTTACCTATCACAATGTTAGCATTTGTTTGGGTCATAGGTGCATTCTCTTCTGCCATATTTGCATTAACTTGTGTCATAGATGCATTCTGTTGTACCACACTTGCATTAATTTGTGTCACTCTTGTAATTTCAGCCGCCTCATTATCAGCAAGGTCATTATTTACATCTTCTATAAATATTTCAACATTGTTTACTTCTAGAATAATCAAAAGAATAAATACACGTATTTTCAAATAGAAAAAAATACTTGTACCTTCTATTACACCATCGGGTTGTGTTAAATAACCAATTTCATTTGTTACACTTTCCCTTAATTGGCTGCCTTTCAATTTGTCCAATTTAGTAAACGTTTTGTTTTTGGATGTTGATTTTCTTGTAAATTCTTGTTTGAGATCTAGAATTTCCTGTAACATTTGTTTTTTTTCTTTCATAGTTCTCTTCCGTTCCTGATCTATACAAAATTTATAAGTGTATATTAAACAAGTAGATGTTTGTAACGTAAATGCGCTCACTCACTTTTTTAAATTCGCTTTATCTTCTTTTGAGTATGTTTTTAATAAAAGTTCCAAATGTTCCTTTATACATCGCAATGAAAATTCTTTTCCCTGTGGTTCTACTGACATTTTCATGCACTAGTTTCCAATCTTCAACATTCTGATATGGATTCACAGCTAAAACTTCTTTTAATAAACATATGTTATCGTTAGCGGTGAATCAAAGACGAGACATTTTTCACCAATTGAAAACCACTAAAGTAGCAGTAAATGCAACAAAAATCTAAAACTGCGAACGCACGTGGAACACAAAACATAAACAAAATTCTAACCCAACTTTTTCAATATGTGCGCATTAACGTTTAACCTTTATACGCTCGCTATTCGTCTGGAAATAAAGTAACCCGCTATTCGAATAGCGTTACGTTAAGTTCTGCGCATGCGTATTTCTTACAAATATTGCGTTTAGCGTTTAACGTATTCTCAAAACGGTATGCGAAAACTCCCTATTATTTCAGTCTGAAGTGGTATGCTGTATCCAATAAGTGTACGTTATAAAATAACATGCGTGTTATTTAAAGTACGTTATGTGGAATAAAATAACGCCATACGATCCCTTGCAGTTATCCGAATAACAGCAACGTCACAGTATATTGCAATGTTATGAACAAAAGTGAGGTTAAAGTTTACTGAATTGTCAATGGTCGCATTCAGGGCAAAAATACGTTTAAGCGCTGAGAAACAGCGCTTTATTGCAGCGCTGCATTTTGTCTGAATGACATGAAACACTAATGGGCGCAACTTGAAAAATTGACAGGTGGAGAGGTTATTTGTATTGTGTTCAGTCGTGTTTTCTTTTTGCATATAAATATATCTACTAACTAATGTGTTTATTATATCTTAAATTTTATATATAAATTACCTATGGATAACCAAAAGGAACAGCTTTTAATGACAATACTTATTGAAGAAAATTTAATATTAAACTATTAGAACTGTGATTAGTACTGGATTTACGTTTTTGTTACCTGCCATAACTGTTTTCCTGATGTTTTTACTTTTTATAAAAGAAAAAAAGACCTATATTAAGTTTGTTCGCGTCGCATGAACTATTTGCACTATTATGCACTTTTGCACACAAAAGTTCTTAAAAGTGCATAATAGTGCAAATAGTTCATGCGACGCGAACAAACTTATTATCTATCCCATAGAACAGGTCATACGGACACAGATACCTGATGATAGGCATGATCAGAGATAAATACTAATGGTACAACAGAGCTTTTGTAGGTTTAGGTTGTGGTTAGGTATTTGTGGTTATGTTTCGCTTGCTTCAAGCGCTTTGTTGCAGCATATAATTATACGCTGCAATAGTGGCTAACCGTTTGAAGAAAGCGCTGTCAAAATTATGTCATTTTTGTACGTTTAGGGAAGTTTACATCTCAGCGCTGCAGCGCTGAGCTTCCCTGAATGCGGCAATGGAAACGAGTAGATTTTTGAAATGAGTAATGATTTCGAGAATTTGTTGGCTGTTGGTTTATTAGTGCAACCTTTAACTGTTAATGATAACACTCTAATGTGAAATATGCAATCAAAAGGTATGTTACTGTTATGTATGTGTAGTTTGTATTTGCCGCATTATGTTTTAGTACTATTACTAGTAACATTTGTATGATCGTAGTTGGCATTAAGTAAGTAGAAAAATATAAGAAATGTTGTATCTTCGTTATTGAATAATAAATAAGTTAATCGAGTGAATCCTCTCTTTATCTGCTCCCGAACCTAACAGTTACATAAAAAGATTATTTGTGGTTTTTGTAGGTATAATTCTGTAACTGAAATAGACCTGGCCCTGACTTGCAAAATCATTTGAACTACTTCTTGACATTTTCATAAAATTATTTATAGGTAGATTGCTAGAAATCATCAAGATACATATATCATTTAATCCAAAACATTAAAAATGATTATATAAATAACGTAAATATCTAAATATTCAGCAAGTGTTCGTTTATCTAATCTATAAGGCCGTGTTCTCACCAAAAGCAACCGGCGATCGCAACGCAACAGCAACGATACTCGGCGCTAATGTTTAAATGAAACCAATTGGTTGCGTTGCAGTTGAGTTGCCTTTCATAGGTGGAAACACGTGCATTTAAACATTAGCGCCGAGTGTCGTTGCTGTTGCGTTGCGATCGCCGGTTGCTTTTGGTGGGAACACGGCCTAATTTTCCGTTGCGACTACTTTATTATTAGGTTTGTTCGCTGTGCAATCAGAAACTATCCACAACTGAACGACGCATGCGTAATAACAGCTGTGCGTTCGCAGTGCAACAATTCGCAGTATCAAATTGTAGTCAGTGACAGTTTGTGATTAATCCAGAAAGTTCACGGATTTCTTGTGGATTTTAAATTCGCTCATGCGCACTAAACGAGAGAGATACACTGCGCCGTGTGCTCCGCCGGCTGACATATAAATTCCAATTGCTAGAGACAGATGGCAGTAGTGTCGGTTTTGGATGTGTTCGCAGAGCAAATTATCAAACTAATTTCAAACTACAATCCCTTTTTGAATCATGCGCACTGGAAAAACCGAAATAGTTTCCAATTAAGTTCTGATTCGCACAACGAACAAAGCTATTCTCTGTGTGCGACGAAATGCGTATCAACTATTCTATATTTTCGTTCAGTCATTTGCAGTCCCCCAGAATGCAATCCATATATTACAACTTTTCACTCAGTTTATTCTCTGCACATCTTAATTCTGTATCGCTTTGTTATTACCTCTATATTAAGAACTACTATTTCTTTGAGGTTAAATATAAAACAAACCTTTCTGTTGTGTAAGTATTATCATAGTTATTAAACTATGTTTATATTATTACATACATAGAGAATTTATTCCTTTTTTTTTGTGACTGACACACCACAACCCATCACGGCAATTCGTCCACGCGTGAAGTGTTTAGGGAAACTCGAGAAGTTGACAAGCCAGAACGCAGAACACCGCATTCTGTGCGAATGACGTATCCTCCTATGCTACCTGTGTGACATCAGGCAGAGCCCCTTTGCGGTGATTTTTTTTCTCTGGCGTTTCACGTGCGTAAAAAAAAAACCGACATTCTGGCGTTGTAATGCCCTCGCTTATCGGCTTGTTAAACGGGTAGTTTTACATGTGTTTCGCAGGCGAAATTGAAAGCTGGAACTGATAACAGAAGCGACCCCGGGCTTTTAGTGTATGCGTGCGTATATGCTTTTAGGATGATGTATCTGCGTGTATGCAGTATTTGTGTGCCTAACGGCGGAATGTGTTGATTGATAGCGGTGTTAGTTGTGGGTTGTGGGTGTTGTAAACATGTAAACGTTGTGCTAGACCCGATACTGATACCTATATGCAAAGGTTATATAGATGTATAGGAAGCGCTGTAACACGTGCAAGTTCTTATATCTTTTAGCTGTGGTAACTTGAGATGATAAATTTTAGTTGTTAAAACACTCGATTCTGTACAAATATTTTCGATGTATGTATATATACAAACAGAAACTTTATTTTGTATTTTGAGTGAAAAAAATCCATTTTTATTTGATCAAATAACTTTAGTATCAGGAGAAGAAACGCTACCAATGGCAGCTAGTGACAATATTGAGTAGTGGGGTCAATCTAAAGCCAACTATCCTTAAGCTACGGTCTATGTAGAGCAGAATCCGCATGCGGAAGACGCGCTGCTGAATGCGCATTAACAGTGGTCTATTTACAATGCGCATTGCATGCCGTTTGTTGTTGTATTTTATTTTTTATTATCGTTGCTAGGGCAGTTTAGAACAGTCAACTATTAAAATGGCGAAAAGAAATATGTTATTAACAGCCATGCTTTTTGAAGAACATGAAGATGAAGAGTTATTGTTATTGTCAATATTCGATAATCGAGATTACCGTAGCAACTTATTAAAAAGAAGAAACATTGAGGGCACTTTCAATGTTTTCATCCAAAATCATTTAAAGAATGATGACATAAAGTTTAAAGAATATTTTAGATTAAACCAAACTCAGTTTCAAGAAGTTTTAAACTTAATAACCCCAGAAATTGAAAAACAACCAAATAACTTCGTGCAACAACCCATAAGTGCATATAAAAAGCTAGCATTGTGTCTAAGGTAAGTAAATTAGTAAATAAACAATTTTTATCAAACATTTATTACAGTAGCTTACAAATTAAAATAACTTTCATGATTTACTACTGAACTACAGGACTGCAAATCAATGTCCATACACAATGGACTATGTATAGGTGGTTGACTTTGTGTAGAAGTATTTTCTGTTGCCGCTGGTTGCGACTGGACAAGTGCTCGATACTCCAATTCGATTATAATTTGACCAACTCTGGCTTTTGCGCTTCAATAGCTAGAGCTGGAGGGAAAGACATGACAGTTTGGGCCATACTTTCAAAAAAAGTTTTGATGGGGTGCATTTCCTCCGCAACCGGTTTATTTAACAATTGTCGGAAGAGTTGTGTTCTCTCCTCTCCTCTTTTTTCGATACATTCAATGACGCGATCGCTTTTCTTATTTTTTTTTTATTTCTTTTTGAGAAATACTTGTTTCAGCAGGTCTCTTTGCAATATTATGTGTTTCCTCCATTATGAATTCTGAGGCAGCTTCAGGATGCCTTGTTTTTCTGATTCACTTTCCACAGCAATAATATTCGTAAAGGACCTAAAGAGTAAAAAAATATTTTATCAAACTCAGAGGTAATACAGATGATATAGATCTCACGGTTTTTCATTTGGAACTTTTCTTAAAAAAGACATTTGATCCAAGTACTCCCAAGTAGCAGTCTTGGTGCTAGCACCTGAACCAGTAGGTTTGTTATTGCTTAATTTTAATTTTCTATTATATAAATCCCTTAAAGTGCGCCATCTAGTTTTGCAATCCTGAGCTAAAATAATAGTAAATTGTTTTTCAAAATATATTTCTTTTTCAGATATTTGGGAACTGGAGAGTCGTTTAGGTCATTAGCATTGCCTATAGAATTTCCCATAATCACATAAGCTTAATTGTTAAGGAAGTCCTAGCAGCAATTTGCAAAAAATTGGTCCCAGTTTATATACTGGCACCCACAGTACAAAGTATGCGGGCTGTTGCTAAAGATTATAATGAAATATGGAATTTTCCTAATTGCTGTGGTGCAATTGATGGGAAACATTGTCGTGTAGTATGTCCTGACAATACTGGATCACTATATTTTAACTATAAATCATTTTTCTCCATTGTCCTGCTTGCAATAGTTGATGCTAAATATAATTTCATATGTATAGATGTAAGATCTTATGGTAAAGAAGGAGACAGTGGCATATTTAAAAAAACAAATTTAGGAAAATTTATGTCAAGTGAAAAGTACTGTATACCAGCAGAAGCACCCTTGCCAGGAAGTAATACCGTTTTGCCGCATGTGATTGTAGGGGATGAAGCTTTTCCACTATCGAAACATTTGTTAAGACCATATCCAAAAGATCAAACAACCGACAAAGAGAAAATAATCTTCAATTATAGGCTATGTAGAGCTAGGAGAACTGTGGAAAATGCTTTTGGAATTATGGCGCAGACATTCAGAGTATTTTTCACGCCAATTGCTGTTAAACGTTAATTACAGCATGTTGTTGCTTGCATAATTTGTTAAGAAGTTCCAAAAATGTTCACAATTTAAATGAAGAAGAATATAATAATGCAGTGCTTCCAAACGAAAATATGTTTCCTTTAACTAGAGTAGGAGGAAATGCAACTTTACAAGCTTTGCAAACTCGAGAAGAATTTAAGGAATATTTTTGTAGCAGACAAGGAAGTGTACATTGGCAAGAAAATATAATAAATCGAACTAAGTAGTAATAAAAGAACAAATGCATTTCTTATCATAGTTATCACATGTTATATAATAAAGTTACAGGAAATTAATACTTACCGCTTCTGTTGACTACTGACTCAATTTCAACCCATATATTTTCCCGAACACTATTATTTTTATAAGATCTTGCACTTGGATCAAATAGTGCTGGGTGGTGTGATACACCATCTATTAATATTTCGTCCTGCTCTTTTGAAAATTTACAATAGTTTTTTGACTTTTCAGCGGCCATTTTTCTAAATAATGACAGATAAACACATTCAAGCACATGCGCAATAAAGTTCACTACAATTCCGCAACGTGCTCGTGCGCTGTAGGGTGCTGACCAGTTGCCTCCAAGGTTATTGCGACGGATGTGCGCAGCGAACTGCTCTCATCCGCAAGCGCAGTACGTCGTACATAGAACGTTTCCATTATAAGTTACACATAATAATAGATGCAGACTGCGCAGTGCGTCTTCCGCATGCGGATTCTGCTTTACATAGACCGTAGCTTTAGAAAGAAAAGAGCGTAGCGGTTAGTGTGGTAGTGGTGTTGTGTCGTTGACAATGACATTTTGAAGAAACTATTTATACAAATTCACTTGAGAAACGAACATAAAGATTAAAATATTAAAAGAAGAAAGAAATTCCGTTTTATTACTTATAAATATTGATTATTTCACGTTAAAAATATCCAAACGAGCGCCATCTACAGCGTCAAACTTCAGTTACCGAAGGAATAAATAAATTATAAAAATGTCAAAACCAAAGAAACCCGAAATATTTGTTGTAATGACGTTTCATTCAATAAATTAATTACAAGAGAAAGTTCTAATTCCTGCCAATTCAGTATGATAAATTAACGTTACTTTTAACGCGAACAGTCACATATAGAAGATGTTATTATGTTAGGTTATGTTGAATGTATGGTCGGTGCTGTGAAGTAAAACCCGGTTAAAATTAATAAGTGAAGTGTTTTTCTTTATTATCATCTTCCGAGGCAACACAAAGAGAGACAGAGTTCGACACTTTTCTGAGGAAAGGCATTCTTTTCGTTGAACATGATAAAAACCAAAAGTTATAAAACTTTTCATTTAATGTAATCTTTTTTCTCAGTGTATGCAAAGATACTTTAGAGAAATAGCCAAATGTACGTATAATAAAATATAAATTATTTTTCTTTAATTGATAATTTCCCACTATAGTTCGTCTCAACTTTAAGATGCAGTATGGGATATAATAGCCACTGTGCATCTCTTACTATCCCTAGTTGCTGTCACTAACGCTATCTTCACTTCCGATTTATATGTTGCCGCTTATTTACATATGTCGGTGTCGGCACCAATATCTATCTGTCATCTGTCTATTACCATCAACTGTTGTCAATCGTCATCATCGTAGTTTTAAAACAGTTAAGTTCTACGTTAATTAGTTTTTCTATTTTGCGTTCATAAAAACGCAATTGTAACACGCTTTTGCGTATCGAAAAGTGCTTCATTGTGATACGCCTTTTTTCATTTCTATAGGTTGGCTGTATTGAATACATTATGACAGAAAGCAAAATTGACGTTTAATGCATGTAAATTGTAAATACTTTAATCAAAAATTCTATACAAATTTAGTTTACATTGTTATTGTTATGAAACGTGGAATTACTGTATACATTTACACTGACGGAACAAGTATCTTGAGCATGTATTGTTATGCCAGGCAAATTCTTCGTAACAAAGTTTTGCTGAGTTATGTTATTTGGCTTTAATGGTAGACTCTTGTGATTGAGAATCATTCGATGATATAACTCTAGAATGACCAGATGTACTTGGCCCTGATAAGTTGTGCGCTACAGCCACTTTACTTTTCATAGATGTTTCGATGTAACCCTCAGCTACCGCAGATGACTTCCATCCACCATGACGTTTTATAGTCAGCAAATCACTGGCTGCGTCTGCTAAGTGTGTAGCACTAGAACGTCTGAAGCAATGTCCAGTATAAGCTCTGAATTGGGCAATTTTAGAAAATCAGCTATTAATTTAGGCATTTTGCCAATCGTATTAATTCCAATCGGGCACGATATACAATAACCATTGCGATATGTAAGAAAGAATCTTGAATGATTAATATTTTTGGTCGCAGGGCGACATATTTTTTAATTAAAGTAATCCATCTTTCATCCGTAATTGCAAAACTCTTACGATATTATTTTTTGTTTTTAGGTACTGTCACCAAAATAATATCACTCTTAAATTCTAAATCATGTATGGACATATTTGTTAATTCATCTCGTCTACAGGCACCTGTGTAACCCATTATTAAAACGATCTAAAATTAAATCCATTACATAAAAATTACATTTTGCAAATAATATCGTACCTTTATTGCTAAATACAATGCGTCAGAACCTTCTTCTATAAATTTATTAATATCTTCAATGCATAAAATTTTAGATTTCTTAGCCTCGTATCCTCAGAGAATCGTTTTAAATAGGCTTGTAATTTAATATATTTGATATGTCTGTATTTTTATAAATGGAAAAGCAAGAACGAAGCATGGAATACATAGACCATAAGGTAGAAGATTTCTTATTTTTACCTTGTAATTCAAAATATGCCAATAAAATGTTTTCAGATATGTGTTGACATTATTCTGTACAGCCATAGTTCAAATTGATGGTAGCATTTTTCATATACTGCTTTATTTTTCGGTAATAAATTTATGACGGCGTTATCCGCAATTTCACGCAGTTGTGGTGGCGTACAAGATAAATTTGTCTCAGTATCACTCATTTTTTACAGTTTACAGAGACTATATTATGAAATATATTGTTTAAACAATTTAAATAGCCGAATTTGAATTTTGAATTCGTCAAATGTCAATCGTATGTCAATGTGACCAACTTCATATAATATATAAAACTCAACATTTTTAATGAGATTTTTATTAAGTATTTATTATCAATTTATAATGCAAAATAGAAAAAATAGTATAAAGGACTCGTTTCATAAGGCTTTTGTCGCACTCGTTCATTAGAAAACTCGCCTGCGGCTCGTTTTCTAAACTTGAACTCGTGCGACAAAATCATGCCTTATGAAACTCGTACTTTAATATACTATTATATATAGCACAAATCGTTCTTTTCAGAACGCTTCTCTCCTTTTCAAGCGCGCACAAGGTAATATGGGTATTTTTCGTGATTTTTATAAATTATATAACCTATACATTTAATTACAGTTTTCACTGCATTAATGGAAGTGTAGGGAGAAAAAACACTGCTGATGTTCATCATGAGATGGATTAGAAAAAATTCCAACGCGCATGGAGAAAACTGTAATCATATAATTGCACCAGTGAGAAAACAACTTTTCCTATACAACTCACACTATGTTAAAAAGGACTTGCCTGTTTGCCGTGTCACAAATTAACCGCAGTATGATAAAAGCAGGAGTGATGAACTTGCTAAGAAAACCGGTCAGTCAGTTCTGCGAATACCACCTTACCATTCGCGATTAAATCCCATTGAAATGTATGGGCACAAGTAAAAAACGCATAAAAATGAACAATACCACATTTAAGGTTAAAATACAGGAGAACTAATCAAAGAAGCGATTATAGCACTTAACTGTTGCTATGGCAAACTAAAACATCAAACATGTAAAAAATATTGAAAAGGAAATGTGGGATAGTGTTGGATAATTTGCCAGATGACATTGAAGAATTCATTATTCGTGTAACAGATTCATCATTCGAAGATCAACTGGTTCGGCGACCTACCTAAAAAATTAGATAGACGTGTGTTAATTACTATTCCTTTCATAAATATTATTGTATGATGGGGCATTTGTATGATTCCAGCTATTTTTTACAAACGTGGAAACTATAATTAATTAAAGGATTGTATCTATTTCTTGATTTAATAAATTGTATCATACCCCATATACAATAAATAAATGTTCGAAATGTTAATTACGTTAATGAGTAATAATAAATAAAGTTATCGGCTCCTTTTACTGATTCTGTAAATAAAAACAGTATATGGTTTTTTATATTTACTGTTTTCCACAGAGATTCCGTTTTAAAAGAGAACCGAAAAAAGTTTGCGATGATAACGATTATAATTGCTTCAATTCAGTTTCTTTCTTCAGCATATAAGCATTGCTCTTTATAAGCTCCCTTTTCGTATCTTGAGACCCACATAAACTATATCATAGAGAAGATAGTAACATATACTGATATATGCATTTTATTGTCATAACCTCAAATAATGCAACCGGAAGTAGCAATGTGCAGCTGATGCGACGATTTGCATTCGCGAATCGAATTCCCATAAGACGTATACTGCATCTTAAGGTTGAGACGAACTTTAGTGATTTTTCTTTTCTTTAAAAATTTAAAAGATGAAATGACTCTTAATAGATCTGTTCAAAGTTGTTCATTTTTGATAATTAAAACTAAAATTGATAAAATAGCACTAAAATAAATATTTCCCCTGGAGATTATATCTCAATACTTAAGGGATAATACCTCATATATAACAACCAAGCTTGAAACTATTATTTAACTAAATCGTCTACCTTCAATGCCAAACTCCTGTCATACGCGGTCGAGTTTCTTTTTCGTTCTGCATCATGTTTCCCCGAAAAGGATTCCTGTCCAAAAGCCGAAAAGACCGCTCCTTCTTTAAACAGTAAAAGACACCACGACGGTAAGCAATTGCATTATAATTGCAAAGGTCGCCTATGTGTGGTGTGTGTGGAGAAAACTGGACGAAAAGTACCTTCAGACGTGACGAAGACAAGGATCGACGCAAAACGCTACACTTTGACGGCTATCAAACGGAAAGAAAGAAGTCGTTTATCACATTTCGTCCGCATCGTCGAGCTGTTCTCTTACGCCGGACCGAAAATTTTGTGAATAATGGAGTCGGCCGGAACCTCTTCGCACCAGAAAGCGTATAGTAATTAAAAGGAAAATTTCTACAGTTTTTTCTTTTTTCGTTATGTTAGATGTTAGCTCTATCTTTTTTTTTTCTGTGTTCATTTCGTTTCTTATTATTGTTCTATTTTTTTTGTGTGATTTTTGTGCGGTGGCTCCATTCCTGCTTATATTTGGATGATGACCTTATTTCCTGAGTGGTAAATATTTTAGAAATATGAATATATTAGTTAACAGGTATTTGTATCATGGTACTATGAGATTCAAAATGATTGTCGTAATAAAAAAACTGTTTTCCGGAAAAAAATTATCTCATACTTATTACCAATTTAATGAGCGAAGTTAGCTAACATACAAATTTCATATTTAAATGAATTTTCTTGATATTTAGCGACATTGGCGTTGTGTTGTAGTACTTTCGATTATTTATCTTATTTTTTTTCAAACCCGTTTATATTTACATCTAATATCACCAATAATAGTATTTCTGAATACTGTTAGAAAAATAAGGGAATTTATCTGTGTTAATTAGCTCAACAAACAGGTAAAAAATCATATTAACATTAAGTGAAATAGTTTATTACATTTATAATTTTATAGACTTATCATACACTTCAGCGCAACGAGCTGTCAAAAGAAATTACATTTCATCCCTATAAAGTTTCTACGATACAGGAATTATTACCATTAGATCACGTAGGCGATCGGAATATTGTCATTGGTTTTAATACAATTTAAGTGACGATGACTTGCCTAAATAAATCATTTTTCTCGGATGAAGCCTGGTTTTTATCTAACAGGCTATATCAATCACAAAACTATCGTATCTGGTCTGCAGAAATCCACACGAATTTCGGAGAAACGCCATTGCATCCCGTAAAGTTTGAGTTTGGTTAGCTATGTCCAGGCAACGAATAATAGGCCAATTTTCTTCGAGGGAAACTTAACAGCTCAATCGTTACCAAAATTTTGGAATTGTTTATTGCAGAGTTACAAGAAAATGAGCTTTGAGGTTATTTTCAGCACGATAATGCTCCAGCACATACTGCTCGACAAACCTGCCAATATTTTCAACAGTTTTTTGCTGACAAGTTCGTTAGAGCACAAAGATGGCCACCAAGATCACCTGATCTAACCCCATTAGATTACCTCATGTTCGGCTATCTAAAAATAGGATCTATAGAAACCGCATGCATACCATAGAAGACTCTGAGCGTGCAGTTTTGTCACTTAATAATTATACTAATTGTATGTTTATAATTTAAATATAAATTAAAATTTAGTTAAACACCAGTTAGTACTGAATTGTAAAACATAATTTAGTAAAGTTAAATTAATTACATTTCATTTTTACAAGCAGAAACACCAATCTATAGTCGTTTATATAATGCGAGTTCAAATATAGGTTACGTTTTCCTTATTTATGACAGATCCGTTTACTTTTACTATCTATAGGAGCGGAATTGACAATCATTTTGAATCTCTGTGTACTTTGTTATATATTATATTGTTAGGTTTAAGCAAAATAACCGTGAAAGAAACCCAATAGGCATCGATGCTAGGTGCCATTCGCTGCTTGCAAATTAAAATTCTTGATGTTCAGCGCATGTTGCAGTTTCTTTGAATTTTCGAATGAATTTATTACATACAGCAGCACAAGAATTAAGAAAGTACATGGATAAGAAGAACTATTGTCGTTGTGCGGAGGTTTAAACTGTATCGCTATTTATCACAATAAC
This sequence comes from Protaetia brevitarsis, assembly GCA_004143645.1. NCBI lineage: Eukaryota > Metazoa > Arthropoda > Insecta > Coleoptera > Scarabaeidae > Protaetia > Protaetia brevitarsis. The sequence goes on along the minus strand of RXPK01001102.1, from coordinate 4,704 downwards.
TAACTTAATTCATTTTGTGTTCACTTTTTAAAATAATGTAATTTTGGTCTGAACTGCATTATACTAGTATAAATGTTAGTTCCCACATTTCATATTTATTCACATTATAGACAACTGGATATTATTTAGTCTACGATTGAAACTCTATTCACTTGTGCTCCCCCGGACGTCATTGTTGACAAACCACTGCAGGGTCGGATCTATGAAATGAATTAGTTGAATAAAAAGGAACAGTCTGTGTATTACACAGAACGATATAGTCTTAACTCTTGAACCCTAATTATAAGTTGGTCTGTGTTCGTGTCAGCAATTTGAAAGTCTATATACAATAAAACCCTTCCACCGAAATCGTTGCATTTTTATTAATTTATTTGAGAAAGAACCACAGAAATTGTTAGTAATAATCAACAAGTAAGCATGTCTATTTCATGATAATATTTTCCCAAACGATGGATAAAAATGAGACACAGTTTCTATTTTCTGTCTCCCTTGTAATAATGGTTGAAAAAGATTCGTTCAACCTTGTGTAGGGAATTTCAATTTTTTGAACTGTTTAATAACTTTATTTTGTGAGTGTTATCATAAAAGTTTTAAAAATGTCTCATAATTATAACCTACCCCCTCCCCCTTCCCTCCAGACCCTATTTGTTAATTTAACTATTTACATACATTGAAGTAACAATAAATACCGCGCTATATTTGCATATAGCAGTTCTCTCTCTATATAGTATATAGCAAATGCGGTTAATACTTACATGTATTGCATAAATTGTCGCATAGATGGCGCTTTTCCTATTTCATTCCAATAACAAAACATATTTAGCACAAGTAACATGACAAATAAGATTATAACATATTCATCTGGCATATTTACCAGATAAACATCTATTAGGAGCCGTGACCATCGCACACAATTTATTTGAATAAAAGATATTGTTTTAAAGAAATAGTCTGATCGTTTTAAAGCAAGCAGTAAGATTAATCTAAAGTTACTATATCTAATCCAAATAAAGTTTCTTTATGACAAAAATACTCCAAACTTCTCCTAGACCCCTCACCACAAACTGCACTACTGGACGTACGTTTCAACAGCAAAACTGTCATCATCAGCAGATACAATGAACTGAGTTTGTTATTTATTTTTATTATTATTTGTTTTTTTTACATATTCCTTAATCATTACCTATGATTTATACATTTTAAATACATTATACCTACTGCTGGCAATGGCTCGGATAGCTACAGCCAGGTAATTGACTAACAACAAAAACAACAAGTTAAATCCTACAATGAAAAAAAGTTGTAAAACAGTTATGAAGTGTTGATAACTGTTTTACAACTTTTTTTCTATTGTAGGATTTAACTTGTTGTTTTTGCTGTTAGTCAATTACCTGGCTGTAGCTATCCGAGCCATTGCCAGCAGTATAACACCAATATTTAATTACATACAATGTGAAAAAGTTCTCAATGATTTAGGAAAACGAAGAATGCAAAGCGTTGCTCGGAATGTGTGAAATTAACCACAAAAAATCCAAAATTACTTGTAATGATTTCTATTAAAATATTTTCGTTAAAACTATTGCTCTAATAGTATAATTCCGAATCTCTCTTTCCATAATCGAAAACTGACGAAACGAGGGTTATTTATTTATATTTACGACATTCGCAATAAAACTGACAATTGCATAAAAGGCGTCGTGGATTCCGCATGACAATAGCCTACGGTAGATAATGCAGGGGACTGTAAAAATACAACAAAAGCTGACGTTTTTATACCACTTGATAAATGGCTAGACGAAATTTGAGGACACAGTCAGACATGCACTATACCAAGAGTACGGCGTAGTAGTTTTTTTTTTTTTTGGTTTCTTTCTCAATATTTGGTGCTTCTAAAGCAATCTGAACTTTTTATTGCAGATGATTTGTTGAATAATTTATTTCAAATTCCGGTAAATATCTATGATAAGTACCTTCGTTGTTAATAGAAAAGGGTGTAAATCTTTTTAACCTGTCTATTCTTAAACCATTAGTTTAAAAAACGAAAAAAAAAACATATTTTTGTACAGATTAAATCGAAAGTATACAGGGTGTTAGGTAAAGATGCGGCAAAAATCAAGGCTTTATTCCTTGGCTTATTCTAAGAATATTTTGTCCTATGATGATTTTTGAAAAACCCCTTTGTTTCGAAGATACAGGGCGAACAAAATTTGCGACAACCATGCATATTCGATATTCGTTGAAATTTATCAAATAAAAGTATGGTGTATGCCAATGAGTTTATAGGCCAAGGAATAACCCTTAATTTTTTCCGCATGTTTACCTTATTACCCTGTATAATAAATAATAATTAACACAATTAATCTCAAAAATTACATACGTTATAATCACTACTCATTATAATCGTGGCTTAATGTTTCGCCTTAAAGAGATCATCTTCAGAGCCATCTACAAAATGTAGAATTATAAACTATATTCGTAAACAACGGTCAGTCTTACTATACTAAAATAACGAAAAACAACCTTAAAACCAACATTAATATGTCATAATTATAAATTTTTGATTAACATGAATCAATAATAAACTAAAAACTTTTAAAAAGCATAATATTTAAATCTAAATCAATTTTATTTTTCTTAATGAAGGAAAGTGAAAATATATCAAATTAGTAGCACATGTTAGAAATATTAAAGTTTATTATTAAATTCATCTATTCAATTAATTAATTCCAAAAGTTTTAAATTTTAATAGCAATTCATTAAGCAACAACCTACAAAAGGAAAACATTCTAAGGACGTAGTTTAACAATGATAAAATAATTACAAAAATATCAGAATAACAAAATAATGTACGCGAAAATGTGGTGTGTGGAAATATTATACGTTAAAGCAAATCTATCCAAAGAGAAGTATTTTAAATATAAAATAATGTTTTTTGCTAAAATCAATCTGTTCATTATTAACATCTACATTTGTAGATATATGTTTATTAGTCATAGCTTCAATAATTTCAATTTAAATCCTTTATTATATAATTATATATGTCATCATATCTTTTTATCTATAATTTGTGTCAGTGTTAAAATGTGTTCTCTTACTGCATTCTTCCTTTCAAAACATTCTGTTCAAATTTTAACCGTTTTTACGCAATTCACATCACCTTTATAATGAAGTGATTGAAAGCGCCGATATAACAAGGCTTACTTTTTCAAGCCAAATTCCGTTACGTAACCATCACCAATTATTTCACATTCGCACACATGTATCGAAATAAAAATATCAATGAGAGCGGATAGGCCTTGCTGAACGACGCAAGAACGTAAGAGTTGCTTGTGTCGTCATGATTATTATGACCTACGGCGAGTCGGAGTAAACGGAGAAAAGAGAAAAAATGCGGGCAAATAAAACTTGTAAAAAAAAAGGAAAATGGTACAACGACCTGGAAGTTTTGAAACGATCTCACGTATGTTTTTATCTGGTTTTATATATTTTTGTTCTTACATATAGGAATTATTTAGTTGAGTAGGAACTTTCATTGTTATGGAGCTCTATAGTACTTAGATAGGTAGCCTCGTGGGTATTTTTAGGTTGGACGGGATTGGATGATTTTGTAATAATTAGAGCGCCGGATTATATGCAGGTTATATATCTTATTTTTGCAATCTTTATTATAGTCTATTGATAGACAATTACACTATTGAATTAATTAACGATAATTAGTGATTGCATATATGCATATTTAGGATCTAGCATATTTACATATTTAAGCTTTTCTTCTCTTTCTATTAGTAAATTCCTTAGTAATTCCTAATGTAGATCGACAACCGACAACTCAGAACGATAAATCTTTTACATGTTTCTTAATACTTTTTCCAAGACTGCACATGTTTAATTTCTCTAGCAGAAGGATGTAAAATACGTTTTTATTATTAATTCCAAAATAAACTATTCATTCATTGTATATCTTTAGCGAAACAGCATGTAATTGGTTACATTTTTAAATACTGTGCGTACTACATACAATGAGTTATAGCGAACAAAATTTCTTTATGGATTAAGCCAATCCGAACTGGTAAAATGGCACAAAATATTTGTCAGCCTGACAGTAAACTGGTAAGTTTAATTTGCTAAAGCTCTACAATTGTTTTTAAATTCTTTAACTTTATATAAAATGCAATTATGTGTAGATTCTTCTGAGAGAAAATACCTGACTATCAACACGCTAAACTCCATCACATATTGGAAAATGTAAAAACTAAAGCGATTCGCATTGTGCAGCAATCTATTCGCATTTGTAGCATCAACTTCACGGAACTCAGAACAAGTAAGAAATAATACGATCTGTGTAACGCATTTTACTTTCGTCTAACATACCGTTGCAAGATTAAACAATGTTAATTTGAAATCATTTCTGCAAAAATATTGCAAATATAATGTACCTGACGAAAGTACCTTACGAAAAAATTATGTCACATTGTTTACCAGCAACAATAGCAGCATTCAACAATTTGGTAGGAAAATTTATTTATATCGTGGTAGTGAAGTACTGATAAGTGTGGCGTTATCTGCCCATTTTAATGGAATTCCTCATGAAAATGTAGTTTAAATCATATAATATTTAAGGAACTTCAAAAAACAATAATGTGACAATTGCCCATTCTTTTCAAGAATGTTTTTATCTTTTACCTGGAGTATACCTTGTGAAAA